>VBVR01003629.1:0-16928 GCA_011638315.1 Tetramorium parvispinum
CTTATTGTCTGTTTAAACTTATCAAAATCTTTAAAGAAGATTTTATATTTTTGCGTATATATGAGAATAATATTGTTGATTTGAAATTAATGTGTTTTCTGTGCACGTTACATTGCTGAATATTGCAGTGTAGACTGTCTAATTTCGATGTGTTTATCTCGTTCTCATAAAAACGACAAATTTGACCTCCGTCACAGTTAAATACACTCCTGGATTTCAAATTGCATATTCAAGCTAATTTTCTTTTATATTTCTCACATATCATAAAATATGAACTATTTTGAACAGTTAGATTATCAATTTAATATTTAACAAATTAAAAGATATAAGAGGGATTTGATAATAATATCACCACACACGTATTATGATTCAAAATTCTTCCTAGACATTATTCACCCCATAGGACACTGTTTTTTCAATAAATCGCACCAACTCCCTCGGAAAGTATCGCTAAGTCGTACCAAAATATCAGCTCGATCTCAAGCCGTGCCACGAGAATGTGTCCCGAACAAACGGGTGAAATCAGTGACCACATTGGATATCAGAAAGGCCTCGGGGAGATCGGAGCCGCTAGAAAACTATGTTCCACTGTTCCGCGCTCGGCGGCCAGACGGTTATGAGAAATATGAAATCTGGTTCTCACGGATTCTGAATGGGGTACAGGTCGTCTCGCTCGCGCGTAGACGCTCGTCATCTCGCTCGCTCTCGCGATCCATCGCTCCACATGCGTATCGTGGGAGGATCTCGAAGACCCGCGGGTCGCCCTTTGTGAGCCCGCCAGCAGGACATTGTCCATTGAGAGTACGGGCAAACAGGTCCTAGAGAGAGAGTTGACCTGTCCCTCCCGTTCCCTTTTATTCGCGCAGCTTTCAAGAAAAACCCCTTTCCCCGATTTTTCGATCAAAATAAATCATATAGGCGTACAGTTATGCGTCCGCGAGCATACAGCTGCGCGTTGGTCTCTTGACATGCGGCAGCTTGGACATCGCGGATTCCGAGTATTTGCGCCCGTCGTGCCCCCGCCGTGTTTTCGAGAGTATTTCTTTCTCAGGCGTGCATGGCCATGCGTGGCCTTTTAATGCGGCGCGCGATGCGTTTCACCTTTCGTGGGACTCGGCTTCGACGTTTCTCGCATCTCCGTGGACTCCTGGGAACTTCGTCACCGTCGCGTCTCCAATCGCCGCCGCAATCGTTTTCACAACTGTGCCGCGGCTTTATGGCAGACGTGGGAAGGCGACCGGCGATACGGAACGAAAAAATTCCGCGCGATTTCGGCTTCAAAATTCCGCAGGGTTTTTTTTACCAGGGAGCACTCGCCGGCGGGTGACGATAATTAATTGAAAGAAGTCATTAAGGATATTATGCACTCTACCTTTTTACTTTTCAATTATACACGAGAAACATATCACTGTAAACTCCTATGGGTTACCACTGCTCCTACTCTATATTCGGTTAATTTGACTAAAACAATGAGATAAAATTAGCGATATATTGAGGAAGCCTTACTGAATGTGTTGTTAATTTATCTAATTTAACTTCCATGTTAGTCAAAATTTTACCTTCCTTTTAGTCAAAGTTAATGAAATATTGAGTAGGAGCAGTGGCGACTTACATGGAATAGTTAAAAATGACTCAAATTGAGTATAATTTTACGAGTTTAACAGTGTAGAATCATTTTGAATTAATTTAATTATAAATTAATTAATGTTGTATAGAATTTGCGTCGGGGGGGAGGGGGATATCATTAAAATCGCCGATAGGCCGGCGCTGACGTGACACCCCATTCAGGACCGCGGGCACGTTTTTCGTCCAATGATGATGAAAGCACGCATCGGTGGTTCGCTTCCATGTTGGCCCACCGTGCCCGACAATGACGGAAAAACAAACGGCGGGCAACGAGAGCGGCAACGAGGATCGCCAATGGGAAACGCGACGAAACGCAAAGCGCAAAGCCGCATCGTGGCTTTGTATTGTCCGGCACATAGTGGTTTCTCCCTTTTCCTCCCACATCCACTCTCATTTGCTTTCTCTCTTGCTCTTGCTGGTTAATTAGAAAGTTTCGCGGTAAAGAGACGAAAGAGGGAGGCAGGGAGGGGAAGGGGTACGAGAGAACGACGGAGAGGCTGGGGTTTCGTTGTTACATTATTCAAAACGTTCCCCCTCCCCCTCCCGCGCGATGAAACTCCGCACTACGCTACCGCAAAACATCCGAATGCGAACTTTTGACAACGCGCGAAGTGCCGAAGCGTGTCACGCGAAATAATTAACGATCGCGCGAGTTTTCTCGGGCGAGAATTAATGCGCGCGTGGCTCGCGAAGCTCACCGTAATTTTCGAATTGTGCGTCTCCGACGCGTCGCGCGGAGATGCTATAGTTTGCGAACCGCCATACACCTCGGCGCCACGATTCGCCAAGTGCAAATTTATTCGCGGCACGATACTTTGCGACTGCCGAACATTTTGTTCGCAACTTTCCGTACTCGCGATTACTAGATCAAAATTATTATATATCATTTATTTTAACGCTATGAAACAACGTTACTTTTTCAGGAAGATTACATCTGTTAAACATCTGCGTCTCTTTCGTGTTACTTTGTCTCTTTTTCTACAAGAATTCTGAAACATCATGTATATTACCTTATTACTGGAATTAATTAAAAAAGATATCCTTTTAAAATGATATCAAAATATTTTATTGACAATAAGTTAACATTTATGGCAACTTTATCCATGTGAAAATAAAATTCATCCAAGTCATGTTACGATAATTATACAGTGTGCAATACATTTCAATAATTTTCTCAATAATTTTGTCGATTATTGATAACTGATTGGTGCTAACGGAAAATATTATTCGCACTTCGTTGACGAATAACGTCGCAACCATTGCAATTTTCGTGCGTTGGACATTAAATGCGTAAGAAACTGTGACCCCCAATATCGTTTTTTTTTTTAATAGTCCCGCGTCCGGGGCCTCCTGCGGCCCGTCCCGCAATTGGTCCGGTCCCGTAACAATGGACTCTCCTCGGCCAGTCCTTCACGTTTTCCTCTCTCCTTGTCTCGAACGAGCTTACTAAAAATCGAGAACCCCGTCGTGCAATTCTGCGTCTCGCAACCAATCGAAAGTCCTCACGTTTCAAAGCTGACGCTTTTTCCACGTTTTATTCCGCCTTCAAGCCGTCGAGCAATGGCCGGACGTGATTTCTCGCACCGCCTTTTGTTTCGCCGCTTTGCCTTGGTCTCGTCTTTTTGACCATTACGTCGCTCCTTTATGTCGCCCATTATCACCTCGTCAAAGCAAATATCCGATCTGGCTCGCCGACCCGAAAATCACGTTCGACAGCGTCATTTCCCCTTCCGGTATTCGATGACATATTCCTTACGCTATGGAAATTCAGATACTTCAATGTGATTTCTTTAAATTTAACGAGAACGACGTTTATGTACTTACAATATATAATATATTAACAAAAAAAAATTGATGACGATGTCTTGTTTTAAACTTAATAATAAGATAATGCATAGTCAGAATTTGGAACGAAATATTTAACGAGTTTGATCTTAATTCTATTTAAGTATAATCTCGAAACTTCATTTTATTACGAAAAGTAGGATAATCCGAAACTTATATTTGATGCTGTGTCATATTAATGCTGAGTAGCGCGAGGATTTTCAAGAAAAGACCATAATACGATTTATTAGTAACATCACAATTTGCACTAATTCTAGAGAAGTATAACATATAAAAGAATGTAATGCCAAAGAGATACTTGTGATGTTTGTCAAGATGAAGCTACACGAATTAAGAATTACTTATAACATCGAGCACAACCCTATCGCATTGTTGCTTCTTTATAATGATCTTACCGCGCGGAAACATTAAGAGCGTGGAGACAGTTTCGGAGAAACTCAGCTGCTTCGAATACTTCCTCGGTAAATACGACTTCCTCAAGGTCTCGCCGACGCGACTAGAAGGCAACGAACCCACCCAGGTATCGAACGCGTACGCCTCGCGTGAAAAGTAATGTTCAAGGACGCGTCATTATGCGGGAGATCCTTTTTCCTTCCTTTTAATTACGCGCTTCCGGCACGGCTCCGGAGTGTTCCCATTAAGAAGCGGGAAAGTAGCTCTCTGGCCGAAGTTTCAGCGGGGCCAACGCTCGCCGTGGGGCCGAAGACGAGAGAGTACAGACAAAGACAGAGAGCGCGAGAGAGAGAGAGAGAAAGAGGGAGAGAGAGTGCATAACTAGATCCAACCTCGAACCCGACACGACGCGAGTCCAAGGGAATATCTATAAAAGCACCACGTTCCTCCCTATTCCCCTGAACTTGGTCTCCAACATGTCGTATTTATAGAATGCCGCGAGACGCCGTGTATACGCACCACGTGGTTTACATACGTGCGCCGGTCGTGGAGGATTAGATTATAACGGGTGGCCACACGAGGAAGGAAATCCCCGAGATCAGTAGCCCGAGAGAGCGTGCACATGTTTTGACACACAATATAAATTATCACTCTGTTTAATGATGCCTAATGTGGCCAATGTAAAAACTAGGCAAATCGTAGAGTTTGTCCTGTGGGATGTAAATTCTTCCCAAGTTAAATTCTTCTTTTTATAATTTTGAACTTAATCTATAATTGATCATCTTTATTTCTTAAAGTACAGCAAATCGCTATAAAAAATCGTTGTACTTTTGACGAATTCGCAAAGTATTTTCTGACTAATGTACATGTTCAGAAAGACAATAAACAATTAATTATGAACTACATATCATCATGCGATGAAAATGCATCACACGAAGTAAAAAAGATAATAGATAAAAAATTCTTACTTAAATTTGTCTCAATAACGAATTCACTTGTAAACCGGTCAGATCAGATTGCTTCAATTTCTCGGTTTGGAGAGAGAGACACGCCGAAGTGACCCTTGTCAGGTGACCTGCGAGGTGTCGTCCGGGTGATCTTCCGGAAAGGGGACCGGCCACCTTGTACTTCCGAAGTGGAAGGAGGCGCTTCGTAGTGACCCCTGGTCAGGTAGCCGGTGGAGAGTCGGTCCATCCCCTCTTCCTGCTTACCGACAAGTGAACGACAAGGCCGACAAAGCGTATAATAATACGAGCAGATTATCGTTTCGAAAGGTGTTCGCACCTCGGGAGGAGGGTCTCGGACAATGGTGGACAATGGACCGGGAAACTAACACCGCAAACAACATAAATTTTCCTTCGCAGCGCCTTCTCGTCGCTCGGACAGTTTCAACTTACCGAGGACGGACACCTCCGTGCCCTTCCTTTTTTACGCGTGCAACTCGATGCTGTCCCCCAGTGCTTTTCTTCGGGGGCGACCGTCTTTCTCCCGCGGCAAGATCGGCCGGCCACCATGGACGCGCTTGTAAATCCATTATTTTGAATAAAAGTCGAAAAACGACCCGATCCTCTTCAAAGTCTATTCTGTTCCCCATAGAATTGCTATTTGAGAGGACAAAATATTTTCGCTTGTGGCGACATTAAGACGACGAACGGGAACTTATCTGCGACGCATTTCTCTATTTTCTCTTGATCTCCTAAGTATTTAATCTCTTTAACGGAATACTTTTCCGTTTCAACGAATATCTCAATAAAAGCTTAAATCAATTAGGGACTTTTTGAACATAACGCCGACATTCCTTAACTACGAGTTTCCAAATTTTAACTCTTTCTTTTTTATTCTGCACAAAATATATGAATATAAAATATATAATATAGAATATAGAATATAGAGAATATAATATAGAAAATATAGAATATATGAATATAGAATCAATGTGAAAAAAGCGATCTATTTTTGAATAGTATAATTTAGCCGATCCATCGCGCATCACAGATTCACCAGTTTCACAAAATATCGATCGTAATTCTTTCATTTATATTCGCATTCGTCGTGAAAAGAACGCGCGGTCTCGCGATCTTAACCCCTTTTTAAGGGTGGGTGCACCACGAAGGCCAATAAGTCGGGTCGACGAGCCTCGCGAACGAACCAGACGACATCGTATTTCAGCCGAAATTGCCCACCAGCAGATTGGATGGACGATATACAGCCCCGTTGTTGCCGAATTCGGCGAAGACGTGGAGAAACTGTATCGACGTCGTCTGTCCTAGCAGTAGGACCAAGAGGATTGAAGGAGAGTCCGATGAGTAATTAATGCCTGTCCCGTGTAGTCTACCCCGTTTTCCCCTGTAACTGATTCGATGCTCTGTATCGGAAACGTACGTTTTCCGTCCCGCACTGCTTCACCCCGCCACCAGTTTCTTTTTGATGTATCTAATCGCAATAATTAACGTGACGCGAGCTAGGCGAGCTTGTTTCGCGAAAGATCAAACAAAGAGCTTTATGAATTCTCGCGTATTACATCTGCTAATTTTAATAGTTCAAATTGGTATAAATAAAATTGTAAAATAAGAAGGTATTTAAAATCTTTAATTATCAACGTTTATTTTTATATAACTCTCTATTCATCTCGTTTCTCTATTTTTCTCTATCGTTCTCTATTTTTGTAGTATGAGTAGTTTAAGTTTTATGTCTTCGTATTTTAAGAAAGTAGCTTCTTTCTTATTCACTATTTTATTCATTATCTCTTACTCCATTTTACAATCTATATTGTAATTTAAATTTGTAGAAGAGAGCTTTTTTCCTTATAACAATTACATATGGAGAATTATTTTTCTTTCTTCTCTTAGCTAAGAAAAGACTTATCAGAGCAAGTGTTAACATTCAGTAGCGACCATCAATACAGCATCAGACAGTGATGACAAGTGGTGCCATCTCGATGGTGATCTCCGAACCGATTAATTTCTCGAATGCATTATTAATTAAAATAGATTAATGAGAATATCGTATCATTAGTTCCCCGAGCGACACTCTCATATTAATTATACTGCGATGAATCAATAATATCTCTATTTAATTTCGTTTATTGGATTGACACATATTATATGCCAGTGAATTATTTATTAGATATAAGTTTCTCAACATTAAATAATGTTATTTTCACTTAAAAACTTAATTTGATTAATATATATAACATTAAAATTCTTATATTCGAATATCGATAATATTACCAAGACGTTTTACTTGGTTAAGTCTAACTAATTCAAAATTTCTATTTTTTTATCTATCTACTACATGCGTCTGCTCCGTAAAGCAAGCTTGCAAGGTTTTTCTTTTTTTACGTCATCGCGTCATAAAAAATCGAAAGTGCCTTCGCCTTACCTGGTCGCGTGCTGGATCCTGATGCAAAGGAGAATGAAGGGAAAGGATAGAGAAGAGGGATCGTGAGAGGGAGACGAAGGAAAGGGTTCGCCACGCGCCCGGCGCCCTAAAGGTTAATCTAGAAAATCAAATCAAAGCGGTTTTTTGGTCGAGGGACTTGCTGAAGACGCGCTAGAAGAGTAAGAGAGGACGGATCCGTAAGAGAAGAGAGGCAGGGTGACATGAGAGAAAGGAGACGCGAGGAGGAGACGAAGGGGCTTCCGACGGGTCGCGCATCAAAGACAATATTCAACATACGCTGTACGCAAAAGGCGCATATGCCGCGCACGTGCCGGTGGGGGGCAAAGCTTTAGCGCTCTGTTTGCTAAATAACATCCTCGGGAGTACCTCGAGACTAGATACGGGGCGAGCAAGAAACCCTTCTCGCGGGTCAGCGAGTGTAATTGCGCGCTTATTAACCTTTGCCGCGTCTGCCTATCAACGGAAGAGCTCCGCTTTAAATTAACATAATTAACTTTCGTGCGTTTTCAAACTACTTCTGCATGTTCATAAATAAAGTATTGTAGGCATTTCTTTTCTACGGAATTATTTTTATAATAATTACAAAGAAAAACATGATTTTACTCAATTTAAATACGAAATAATTTTAATTTTGACGAGTTTTAAAAGATAATATGCTAGTCAGAAGAGAATTATTTCGGAAAATATTAATACTGTTGTATGAAAGCAAGTAATATAGAAAGAATCTACGTTTCATTATTAAAAGAGGAAAATAAATACTAAATGATTGCGCGACGATCGTTGTTTATGACAAACCGCAAACACGGATGGACGAGTGCGTGGCCAATTTAAAAACATCTCGATGACGAGTGATTAAGCGAGCTGGTCAGTTTCATTCGGCTTCTAACACTTGAAGGCTTATTGCGTTGTTGCGATATCTATGACGACTCTATTGACTATGATATTATGTGGTTATCGTGGTCAAAATACAAAACGTAAATGACGAATTATTTATAGCATTAGATTGCAGTGATATCTTGTTATTCGGAACTTGCAAAAGATGTGCGGTAAAATGATGGCCTTAATGTTACCTCAACGTCAGCAGTGATATATAATTTTGGAAGAATACATCGGGCTGATATCTCGTTGCTGTTCAAGAATGCAGATATATAATGACAAACTCGTACATTATTGTCATACAGAACACAAAACAAAAACATAAATGAAAGTTTCTAGCATCAGCGACGCGTAAGCGAATATACCTTTCATTTAAAATCATAACTAAAATTCTATAAATTCTAACAAATTGATATATTGAGAGAATCTGCATATATCTCAACAATTTGTATTTAAATCACAAGAAGTCAATTTTCATCGTATATTACTGATTTTTACTCTCAGATATCTTATCAGTTTCATCGTGTTTCTTTTTGTAATAATTTACGCTAGATTTTCGCTTCGAAATGTTCAACGACATTTCTCGCGACGATCGCTGTTAATTCCGCGAAAACGCACTTGCGAGGTGACCACAGATAATTCGTACACACCTTCCTTTTGCCTGTCTTGTTATGACAAAGTGATCGTACGATACTCGCCGTTCGACGTATGTGAAAAAAATACGTGATTTATTTGCCGCCGCCTGTCTACATACATAGGAGAAAACACAACCTAGCGGGCAGGCGAATAATCAAAGTGTAGGCACGCGACACATCATTTTGCGAAAGAGAATAATTCTGCATTCTCTCTAAAAGTAAATCAGTGAAACTCACTGTCAATCAGCGATTATACACTGATTGTCAGTGTTAAGTATACCACTGAATTTTTCGGTGATTCATTTTTAGAGAGTTTACAACATACAAAAAAGACTAGAGACGAGAACGCGATGGCTCGCCCAAGGGCCACAGAGTCTGCCGTATTTTTTAAAATTATACTCGAATTTCTGTACATTCTCAGAACTTTTTCTGTTAGACCGATCTGTCCACGATCTGGTTGTCATAAAAAAAAAGAAACGAGATTTTCATTTAATATCAGCCGCAACTCACCTTAACGCGAACGATGGACGATACCATTCGCGTCATCATCGATTCACCGATATCAAGTAAGCTGCGGTAGAGAACAATGAGGTGAAACGAAGCACATCCATCATCATCATCGTATCTACGTTCACGAGGCCGTCACTTCGTCGTCAGCCGTCAAGTAGTTGGCCGAGAAGTAAACAGGACTTTCTTAGTTATCGCGGGAAGAACAGCGGACCTTTCTTGGCATCATGTTCTAGAGGTCGATTCAAATTAAAGAGAAATCGATCTCGATTTCGACATACGTCATAAAAATGGCCATTGATTGGATTTACGAGGATCCCTCGACACTGACACTGTCCCTCATTAATTTCGCTTCAGGGTGGCAGATACGCAAACTCGCGAATTCGCGACCTGGTACATGTTGTCATCTTTCTCTTCCTAATCGCGACGATCGATCGCCGCGCGCTGTTATCGGGGTCCTCTCCCGTCTTAGAGACCACGGCGTTACGTTGCTCGTCGTCACTCACGAATCGACGTGGCCCATTGATCTATGATCGCCGCGCTACCCCGTGACGAAGGTCAACCGGCAGGAGTAATCGGGGCGTGAGGGGATAATCGGTGCCGGAGAAATATTCCGGTATCTTTTCGCGGCGGCGTCATCGCGCGAACTAAAGAATATCGCAGTTGTAATTAAGAAAACGGAGCCGCCGCCGCCGCCACCGCCGCCGCTGCCGCCGCCGCTGCCGGCGTCGCCGCCGTTCCGTGGAGGCGAGGGGGTGCCTCGCGGATGTCGCGGGGGCGGGTGTTGCCGACGAGGGGTAGCAGCCGCGGGGGTGGAAAAGTCTGTGAAAAACGCGCGCATGACAATGCCGCCCTTTCTAGCCCACCCCGCGCCTTCCACCGCGCGCCGTCACCTTCTCCTTCTCCTCTTCCTTCTTCTCCACCTCTCTACCTTCTGCTTCTCTCCAACTCCTTCTCCACCACCTTCGCCGGCTCCACTCTCCTCGCCTGGTGGGGGCTGTCGCGGACTAATTAAAAATTCAGCCGACGACGAGTTACCCGAAGACGTTGGCCTTCCATCCCTCTTTTCCCTCTTTCGCTCTCGTTCGACCTCTTCCTCTCCCCCTAGTTCATTCACTCATACACACATACACACACTTTCTCTTTCCCCTTATACCTTATACTTCTCTCTTTCTCTCTCTCTCTCTCTCTCTCTCCCTTCCTTTCCTCCCTCGCACTTAACTTTCTCGCGCTTTTCGAAGCTTTTTTGCCTTCTCTCCATCCTCGGCCACGCGACCGCCAATCTTTTTCACTTTTTTTTCGTTGCACCACGCCACGAGGAACGGCCCCGCGCGCTTACCTCATCGACAGGTTGCCCTCTTCATCGGGACGCGAATTTTTTTTCCAGGGAAACGGAGTTAATTACCGGATCGGGATACCGACTCGATGCGGAAGACTTGTATTATGACTACCGCATTCAATTCTTTTCCCCAGAAGGCATCGCTTGCCAAGAAATTAATCGCAAAGGGATCGGATCTTAAAGTTTACTTTATTTTTACTGTGACGTAGAGCGCACCGATGACGCACAACGCAGCAATGAACCGAGACGGATCGTAAAATGATTAGGATCGAAATAGAGCGTGCCGGACTTGCGTGACTCGATTTTAAAACGATTTACGACGATCCGATCACGGATCATCGTGGAAGGATTCGCCGGCCGCCGATGAACATCAAGAATTTCTCGTTACAAATGGCACGGATTTGTCGACGGCGGTTAACAACCGGAAGAGAGATTGCTTTTGATCAGTTCTCGGAGAAAACTTAAATTTGAATTACGTCAACATAATCAATTAGATCCGCAATTATGCTTTTGATTAACGATACTGTCTACATACATTGATACGAAAAATTAATATTAAAAGTCTCTGAGAAAGATGCAGAACATCTCAATATACGAAAAATACGAAATGTTTTGTGATTTAAATCAAATATTTCATTTTACTAATAGTATTTCTAATAGAAAAGTGAAAATTTTACATATACGATGCATAAATATAAAATATACCAAGTTATGAAAAGTATATATATATATATATATACACAAAATATATATTTGCTGAAACTTTTGTTGAAAGAAATCTTTTCGAAACCAAACGATTATGATTGATTGACAAATATTTAGATTTTAAATAGCGCGATTAGTTGAAATTTGAAGAAAGAACTTTTTGAGTTTTTCGTCTAAAAACGTATTCTTTTTCGATAGTATAACTATGCTAATTTATTTCTTATTTTCTTTTGATTCTTTTAATTTAATTTCTTTCTGATTTCGATTCTATAGAAAAACAAGTATATATTAAAATTATATATAAAGTTATCTACACTGATGAAATCAATGTAAAGCTATCTGTTCTTCTTATAGACATTTATCAAAAATACAATTACGTCCTAATTATCGAAAACAGTCAGTTATCTCGTCTTCGGGACCAATCGAGTCGACAGGTTGTAACGGTTACAAACGGTAATACATTATCAAATCTAATCTAATCGGACCATTAGGTGACGCGACGAATGCGATGTGAAAAATGTGGAATATCATAAAAGCTTTACGAATAACTCGATTGCTTCATTCAACCGCATGGCACAATAAACACGCTCATAAACACGGTACATGATTTCGAGCGCATCGTGCCTCGCAAACGTGACAAATATCACGCATTTAGCGTGTGTCTAATCGTGTGTTTTCGCACCATCGGCCGCCACAAGCGTGTCGCTTCCGTGTCAATTAAATCCAAAGTGGCCAATGATTTCGGAATGTGTGTTGTCATTCTCAGGCGTTTTTGCCAAAAATTATTTCGAAAGAATTCGTCGACATGTAAACACGAGAGAAAGAGCTCGCATCGGTCGACGGGCGAGTGCGATATTTCGCAGTAGCGAATGAAATTTTTTTTTTGTCGTCACTCACCTTGCGCGATCCTGACCGCGGGCATTTTGATCCTCATGGTGGCGTTCGCGATCTTCGACTCTCGTCACGAAAACACTGTCTCTTGAGGAACGAGCTTCAGCTCCGGCTGTCCAGGACGGAAAGGGGTTGCGGTTGCTGTTGTCGTTGCCGGGACCAAGGGCCAGTTGTTACCTTCCGGTCTCCTGGATCACATCCGCGGGGACGAGACGAGGAAGGAGGAAGCGACAAGCGCACGTCGGTGACAGAACAGCAGGACAAAGAACCCGATCCCGATCTCAGGCCGTCGTCACGCTTCCGCCCTCCTCCCCTCTCACGTCCGCCGCGTGTTTTCGCCCTCTGCGAGAGGGTCCATCCGATTTTTTTTTCCCGGGATATCGAAACACTGTCCTCACTACTGTTCCTCTCTTTTCAAGGAACGACACGCCGCGTATCCAGTTCTCTCTATCGCGACTCGCGCTCTCTTCTGGATGCGATTATCCGATCCGAACACCGCAACCTGGACACTTGTTCGTCAACTAGTGTCGGTCCTCATGGTCCTCATCGACCACATTCTTTCGCGAGTGCACTGCGTTCACCACCGCGAGGAATACGCGCGACATATGTGACACCGCGACGCTGCGAAAGATAGTGTCAATAGCAAGCTGGCCGAGCGGCTAACTGACCGGAACGATCAGCGGGCACAGGTGCGGAGTAACGTTTACGCGCCCGTCCGGCGGGAATGGTGGCACCTTGGCGATTGACAGCAGTTCTGCGCGTCGACTCGCCGCCGCCGCCGGCGGCCGTCGATTTCCCCGCGGCACCTGCAGAGAGCCGACGTTGCGCCGACACGCGACACAGCCGCAGGAACTCTGTTCGCACCGACGAACGCGGCTGTTCGCCGCCGCGGTCGACAGAGTTCGCAGTCACAGTCGATTCCCCGCGCGACGGATTCGTCGCCGGAACTGCCTTTGCGTTGACCGTTTGTTCACTGCTATCACCTTCGAGCTCCGCCGTCGCGCCGGCAAAGTGAAATAGCGCGGGGAAAGAGAGAAAGAAAAAAAAAAAGTAAAATATAAACAAGTCCAAAAGCGTCGCGCCGCGAGTGTCCCGCAGAGTCGCGGCGCGATGTTTCGCGCGAGTTCGATGAACCGAGATTTCCCAGACGGTCGTCGTCCGGTGGTGAATCCTTCGACGTCGCTGTCCTCTCGTCCTCCTCCTCGAACGTATTGCTCTTCCTATCCTTTTAATTGCCGGCAATCGGCGTGGGGCACCCGCGGTTCCTGGACCACGCGCGATCACGATGACGCGACGTCGACGGCGACGGCGACGACGTGCGACGACACCGCGTCCCCGTTGACGACGTACGACCTCGGCGGGCTGGTGCGGCTGACTGGTGCGGCGGCCTGGTGGCGACGGCGCGGGTGCCTGGATGCCTGATGCCGGCGTGGACCAGAGCGACGACGGTCCAGCATGGGTCGTATCGCCGAGTGGACTGTGCCGGACTGTGCGCGCCTCTAGTCGTATGCCGTACGAGACCTGGTGTGTGTCGGGCACTGCGCTCGCTTCGGACGCGCTCGGTTCGCCTCGGCACCGAGGCCGGACACCCCACGCGCTCTCGGGGTAGTTTTCACCCCCCCCTGTGGTGGGGGTAACGCGCTTCCTCTCTCTTTCTCCCCTGTCTCTCGCTCTCTCTCCCCCCCTCCCTGCGTCGCGCTCCCTTTCTACACCTTGCCCCGGTTCTTCTCCCTCGCTCTCGCGCTCTCTCCCTTCCACTCGCGCGCAAGAACGTCCGTGTGAGCCGCGCACACCTACGGGTCCGCGCGCGTACACACGCCCGCGCGCTCGTTTCTCTTCGTTTATCGTTGGCCATCCAGATCTCCGCTACTCTCTCTTTCTCCTCTCGCTCTCGCTGATACCGGCGTCGGCGCTCGTCGTCCTTGTCGCGCGGGAGATAACCGCGAAGAGGGAGATCGCGCGCGTCTTCTCTCGCGCGGGTATCTCTAACGCGACGGGTGTAGGTAGGGGAAAGGCGCGCTTTTTCCAAAACGCAACCCTTCCTTCGCGTCGCGGCGCGAGCGCGGCGGATACGATTTTTCCGGCTTGTTCCAACGGTCGCGAGGAACCAACGGTTCTGCTTCCGGCGCGAGAAAGTCCACGCTGTACAGGGTGCCCGAAATACAAATATGAAGTATTATATTAAGTTGATATTTTTATTTCGAGTTTCGTATTTAATTTACTTTCAATAGGAGTGTACTTTCAATAAGATACTTTCAATATTTCATAATTTATTCTTGCAACTATTTTTAAATGTTAATAAATCCTTAATAAAGTTGCGATTTAAATTTCTGCGAGACTGCTTACGAATTTTTATTATTCGTGCTTCTACTACGATCTTCTTGTCGATCGCTCTGTTTATGTAGTCACGAATGCAAACGAAAAAAATTATTTGAAAATATAAGACCGCAGTCTTCACGGTCTCGACGCGATTAATGCTGACCAGGCATTTAAGTTACCACAGTAATACCCAAACGTATTAATGTTGTTTGGAACAGTGCCAAGTTTTCGTTGCTGATCGTTGCCGCACTCGTTACACCCACGATGAGTTTCTGTAGCAGAATTCCGTTGCACGTGACAAATTGCCTCAAGTTACTTTTACTAATTGCAGAAGACTTTTTAGAAGTTGCAAGTCCAATTATGTTTTATCAAAACACGAAAGATAAAAGTTTTATGTAAAATTTACTTCTATATCATTTATTTGAAAACTTGATTGTAAATATTGTCACAATATATGTATAACACATTTAGTGTAACAGGAGATGATTAATTAACGTTTTATTAAAATAAATCAAGCTTCCTATATTTATGAAAGAAATAGAAAAATTAAACAAGAATCTGATCTAAACAATTCAAATATTAAAAAAATATACAATATATAATAAATTTTATAGATATTTTCTAAAGCATTCGAAATTGCTTTAATTCTTGCACTTATATTACTGCTTCATTACGAAACCGTGTACCGTAAAACGAAGAAAAAACGGCCCGAGCATCAAGCGACGCGAAATGGTGCTAAATGCACGGGTCACAGCCAGATTTACGAACCGATCGTGGTGCGATGCACGGCTCGTCGTCTCTCGAACTCGCCGTAAACACACGGCGTCGAATCACAGAGAAAGCGGAGAGGAGCACACAGAAGTACCTGCTCTCTCACATTAATTATTCCGCGACTAAAACCCCTCATTCTACTTGTGGGATCGATATCCGCGACGCGGATCTTTCCACGTCGGGATTACTCGCTGGAGGATCTCGATCCTGCGACCAGGCGAGCGGGATAAGATGCGGAACTGAGGCAGGGAGAGAGCAGAGAAGAGAGAGCGAGAGAAAGAGAGAGAGAGAGAGAGAAGAGAAAAGGAGAATAGAAAGAGACGCCAACGTGGCGAAGAACCTCGCATTATCCTGGATACGAGACGTTCATCCGTCTACAAAGAGACACGGCGGTCGCGATAGGAAGTTCGAAGTTTCAAAGGAAGCGTGTACAGCTTATGCCATACGTATGCGCGCATCCGTGTATCTTACGTATTACGTATACACGACGTCGCGCCTCTCTCATCTTCGGTCCGATGGTGACGGACCGCGCGATAGGACGCGCCCTTTAATTTTCCGCCGGGTAAAGAGGGTGATCTCTTTTCTACTTTTCTCGAGTTGAGTGGCCGGGAGGGGCAGGAACAGGGAGAAGGGCGCCGAAAATGCTTCCCAGGCCTTAAATGCAGCCTGTCCTCGGTCTGTTTCTCCGTGGAGGCGTCTCTGAAGTGACTTTTAACAATCCCCAAAAAATTATCTAGCACTGGCCTCAAGCGTTTCGGGCCTCCTGGACAGTGTTACGTGGGCCCGTCCACGTAAATCTCGGCCAGGCAAGCTGAGAAAGGGCGAGAAAGGTTTTCGAGAATTTTATTTTTCGATTAACATGAATCCCTTTCCCGTTTCCCATTTGACAAAATATCTTAACTTACTGATAAATTTACTGATAAGTATAACAAAAAATATTAGAATTTGTCCGAGCTGAAAAAGAGGGAGAGAACATGAGAAGATACAGAAATAGTGATGCGGTAGCTTCGATCTTAAAAAGTCTGATTTCAGGCAGAAGAATCTCACGCTTCGGTTTTATATAAATAAATTTAATAATTTTATTACAATCTATTACAATCTACTTTAAACGAAAGAGATCTGAGATCTCTTCGAGCTAAGAATCACAGTGCAAATTTTTCTGTTCATTAAGCAACGTGGTCAATGCGGCGGCATCGTGATCGTGCCTAATCGACTGATCTCGAGGTTCAGAAGAGAACTCGTTACCACTATTGCGACTGCCGAACGTATGTAGCGCAAAAAATAGCGAGATTTCACAATAAAGAGTAATGAATGCACGGCATGCGAATCAACAGCGTAAGTTTAAGCCCGGCGAAGTGTTTCGAAGATTAATCCGCGTTCTTTACGACACTCGCATAAACCTCGCAGATTAACGCTCATTTGAATCTATTACCTTTTCTCGTTTTCACTGAGATGACTCTGCAACAAATAGTTTTCAGAAACAATTTATTGCACTCGATTCAGGGAATTTATTTGAATATATTAGATTCATGACAGGTGCATTTTGAGACTGATACGCGATAAGGTATCGTATATATATATATATATATATATATATATATATATATATACAATTGTAT
>VBVR01003630.1:0-16909 GCA_011638315.1 Tetramorium parvispinum
CCACGTATATATTTAACTTCACCGTTCTAATTTCGACAGCGTGGCAGAAATGCGAACGTTATTACATTCGCTTTCTCGCGGGAGTTGCGCAAGAGCGCGGCCACCGCGAAATTTCACGATACAAGCGGGGCCCGCCGCGCGCGAATCGATGGAGCACACGCTCGCCCGCCGCCGTTCAGCGGCATGTCCGTCTATAAATCGAAAGTCAATTCGTGCTCCAGTTAACTTTCGTAATGCGCGACACCGATTTCGCCGTGTCGGCTACGCGGGGGTCTCGCTCTCCCGTCGACGGCATCGCGTAACATCATCCGCGCGATCTGCCGCCGACACGGTCGGCCGAGCCGCGATCCAGTCGGGTCACGCGGCGCTCGATCAGGCTTACACGCGATCCGCGTGTCAAAAATTCTCCGTACGATAACGCGCGCCAAGGAATCTCGCTCGCGCGCGAGAGACCGCGCCCGGTTTAACGGCGACGTGGAACCTCGCGGGATGCCGGAAAGAGCGATTCCGGGTTCAAGGCTGGCAAAGCGTCGCTTACGAAACGATTACATCATCATCCAAAATCCCTGATATTTTTAACGTATTGCATATCCTTCGGACGCAAAATATATTTCGGCCTTTTATTCACACGAGGACATGGCGTGAGTTCAGTTCCTCGCTGTTGTCCGAGGTCGCCGCGAGACTACCTTATAGCCCAAGGCCCAAAATCCAAGGATCTATGTAGAGTTATGCAGATTTTTTTTTTAAAGAGCTATAATTCGCTCAGCTTTCAGATTTAGAAATTCTCGCGAATGTGGCTCTATTCCGCGCTGCGATCAGTCGAGATTATAGAACGTTTCCTAGATTTTCACGCTTAATTTATTTAATTTCTAGCATTTCAAAGTCAATTTTGCAACAAAAAGTTTGAAATTCTAAGTTAAAATTAAATGAGAATATAATAAGATTCTCTTGGGTGTATCTCGCAATTAGTATTCCACAAAATTCACGATTTCCTTAAAAAAAAAAAAGATAGAAAAAATGAATATCAATCCACGATTTCATTTCATCTCGAATAATATTATTAGATATTCCTCATAAGGGCGTTTGCGACCGCAACGTATAAAAACATTCATACGACTTTAATTTCCTATCTTCCGAACGCGCACTTCCGTCAACTACACGCGGCGAGAGAGAACCATGCGAAGCGTCTGGGAAACGCTCGCGATGCAGGAAGTATTTTCGTAGGACGTCGCCGCGGTCGTTCATCTCCGCGATGACCTGGCCGGCAACTCGCGCGGCGACGATCCGACGCGTACCGTGTCCAGGAGAACTCGTCCCGTCGGAAGAGCCCGGACTTGGCGTTCGCCTTGGTGCTTCAACTCCGCGCGCGTTCCATGGCGCTCCCGTAAACGGGCACGGGTGATTCAAGGCCGATCGCCGCCGCCGCCGCGAGCGGGTTGAACGACTCCTAGGGGCGTCGACCGGGTCGCTTCCTCCCGCGCCGCGTTCCTCGTCGCTCCACCTGATCCGCGCCGACTCGCTACGCGGAACACCCGGGAGAGAGAGAGAGAGAGAGAGAGAGAGAGACGATGAACCCTTCGACCTCTCCTCTTCGCGGCTTGTACGCGCCGCTTCCGCTCGCGGCGCACGGCGGCTTTCGCGAAGCGTGCTCCGCCTGGCCGCCGAGCGGAATCGCCGAATGCTCCGTGCAAATTTAATTTCGCAATGTTCCGGGAACATCTGGCATCGTCGTTAATTTGTCAGGGAGTCTGGGGGCTCCTAAGCCTCTCTGCGCTCCCATCATGGAGAATTCGACAATCCTCCGAACGGAGAAGATGCATTATTCGAACCTTTAGAATGTTACGGAGGTACTTGGATTCAATTTACGTAGATAGATTATTTAAAGAGGCAAGAACTCACATATATACATCCACACGCAATCTCGTGAAATTTCTCTGAAAGAGTTAGAGATCCGTTTACTGAAATTAATTTAATCGGCGACTTTGGAAACGTAATTGTCATCGTATTTAAAAAGAAATAACTTTTCACGTGCGCACGTAGCGATTTTACTGAGGCATGCTTGAGGCATTATAAACCAGTAGATAGCGGACGCGACCGCTCTCTTCCTTTTCCTGTCGCATCGATAACTTCTTATATGAGTCACAGTTATATTATTGGTTTCATCGTCACGTCTATCGGTTTAGTCGTAGGAAAAAGATGATACGCGCGGGCGTAAAGCGTCGGACGATGTTCGTCGTGCTCGTCGAAGAAGCCTAGCTCTTGGCATGTTACCAACGCGCGAGATTACGTCGGAGAAACGAAATTAACCCGAGAAAATGGTCGCTCCGGGTCTCTCTCCACCGTGGTGCGATTAATTCTACCGATAAACGAGCGGAGGATTGATTGTAATAAAGAATTTTTTCAAAGCGCTCGAAGCTTCGTTACAGATCGAGCCAATCGCAAGGATTCTACATGGACTGTGCTTATTAATATCTTCCACAGCCTGAGCGATCTTAAGATAATTTAAGATATTTTTAAAAATTAACGCAAGAAGATCATTAAGGTTGAGAAATAATTAATACCTTGTCCCAATCATGCGTTCTCGAGATAACTAGAAACTTTGCATAATTATTTCAGGTCGCATTAAATATATCAGTCTAGAAATGCCGCTTTATCGAGTAAAATTTTACGAGATAACTCCTTATCCGAAATGTCAATCTTGTAAAAAGATACGTGGGCAGAGATAGGCTAGCTGTAGAAAATGTTGTCCCCGGTTGTTCTTCCGCAATCTGCGCGAGGAATTTTTAAACGGGCGTCCGTCAGAAAGACTCTGGACACGAGCGCAGCTCAGCGCGTCCGATTTGCTTAAAAGCTCGAATCATCTCGAATCCGCCTCTCTAGTCCTTGACGCTTGTAACGAGGCATCGCACGGCTGGCTCGCTCTCATGCCGTTTCGTTACCTGCCGGGCAAGCGAATCGTCGTAAGCCGTAAGTAACCGGCCGCGGAGGTGATTACAGTACGAGCGTGCGTTGAACTCTCGCGGGAAAGATAGCCGCCTCCTTCCTGCTTCTCGGCGATGCGAATGTCGACCTTAAGCTTCCGATGCGCGAAGGTCATGCCGCGGCGAAGATCATCGAACCCGGCCTGTCCGGCGATTGTGAATAAAACGCTCGATACGAGCCGCGATCGGGGAAACTCGCCTAACCACAGGGAATAGAAGTCCTTGACGCCGCGAGCGACGCTCGGAGCGATTCAACAACGTCGATTAAATTTTCCCCCGATGGCAGAGTTCGCCTTCTCCCGCGTCATCTCGGATAGAAGCTCGAGATAGAACTCTGCGCTCCAAGATAATTTTATGAGGACTAATTTAATATTTAACGTTTTAATTCTTCATCAACCTCACCGATAATAGCTTCTGTAGCTTCGCTTTTATGTATATTATTTTATCCAGTTTTTGTAAACGGTTTCTTTTTAATTCACTCTTTCTGATAATCGATATAACGTTTATCGTAAGTGGCTTCAATTCAGCTTGAAAGAAGATAAAAAGAAACCTTGAACACAAAGCTTTAACTCTTACGATTATAAAGCACCTGTCGAAAAGAGAAACGAACTTTCACTTGGGCTCTCGTGAGCGCAGGTATAGTGTCGTGGACATTTCTCACGCTTTCCTTTACATCGTCCCTTTCCTATGAATAATAGACGAAGGCCCATGTTCCGAAAAGCCCTCGCGTGACTCAGTCAGCCTGTGAGTCAGTGACACTTGTCGCAAGAACTAAATGTCTGACATAATAAAATCTGTATGTTCGTATTCTAGAAAGAATGCCTTTTTTTAAATATTTTCTTAATCGCGATCTAGATCTGAGCTCCGATTTCGAGACCACATATTTCCGGTTTGTCGTGGAAGGATGACGTGTTGATAAGCAAGGAATTTGTCTATCCCGTTCTTTTGTAATAAAAGAAAAACGTCAATGTTAACATTTTTAATAGCAGATAAACTGTCCACGTATGTAACGTTCTGTGAAACCTGACATGTTATGGAGGGCAGAAGGTTAAAATTCAACTAAGAATTTCTAGCCGGCGATATACTGCCTTTCAAGATGGTGAAATTCTGCTAGTAGAACTTGTCAGATTTCATTTGTAGCCAGCTTAGTCGCTGCGATGTGATTGAACCTCCTTAACATAAATGTACAAATTTCTTTTGCTTGCGCTTCTTAAATCCGAGAAAAATAAATATCATTTTAATGTTCACGTATTGTAAGTTTCGTGCTCTAATCTCGATGATAAAAATTATGAAGACTCTGATTCGTTTGAGAACCCCCTCCGGTGCCACTAAATTTTCAGAATTATTACAATCGTGGATATTCATACACCTTTTATTTTAATCGTCTCATTTCTCCTTATTAAAGGATATAAGTTTTCCCTTTTCCCCCCTTTTTTTCATTTACACTGTTCTTCTATACTTCCAAGAGACAGAATAGTTATCATTCTCGGGCACGGTAGAAACGTTGCCGACGTAGCGCCGTCCAGCACCGTTTTTCTCGCACAAGGACACGCATAATCGTCACGGCAGATGACCGATAAGAGGCTTGCGTAAAGTTCACCATTAATGAATACTAGACGAATAGATTTGGCCGCGGGCTACCGCTCGTTCACCAAGGTCGCGAGGCATGACGCTGACGTCAGAGATCATTGACTTCTGGGGTCTCGACCTTCTCGCGTTCTTCTCTTCCTTGTCTTTTATTCGCGATGATCCCTCTTTCTTTCTCTCTCAGTTTTTAGGTACCCGTTAATTTTATATTCGATAGTTGAGCTAAACTAAACGAAGTTCACGAGATCTCGGACTTTGTGAAGCAACATTCCTCGCGTTCAACATTTCGTCGTTGCGATTGCATTGAAGACGAAGACGAAACTTTCCAATCCAATTAGTCGCGAGCCGCGATGTCGACGCAAATGAATATCAGTGCGAATGAAAAGAGAGAGAGAGAGAGAGAGAAAAAAGGCGGTCACATGTGTTGGAACCGTTACCGACAAAAGCGGGCGGGAAGAAAAATGCCCCGTCCTTCGAAATAACAAAAGTCACGCCTCTACCGTTAAAAGCCGTTTGTGTATTCTTTAAGGGAATTGCGCAAGCAGGCCGAGGATCATTCGATTCGACCCTGGATCTCCGCGCCTCCCCGACCCCGTTCTGTCCCCCTTTGCGCTACCGTATGCTGGTACTTGTAGTACTTCGCCTTCAAGGCCGATTTCGGCGTAGCTCGCGAGAACTTCGTTCTGCCGAGAGCTTTTCACGGACTCGACATTAACATATAAACGAACCGGCCGTCTATGATCGACGTCTCTCTCTTTCTCTCTCTGTCTTGAGAAAGAGAGAACCGACGAGGTCTGAATAGACGTTTGACTTATAACAATGACATTAATTTTTTACGCAGACAAAGAAGAATACTAATTGAATGTAACGCGAAGCGAGCGACCCGTAAACATAGTCAGATAGCAGCAGCGCGATTTAACGATGAACGTTTTACTATGTCGAGCTGATAATTCATAATCACCGGATGTGTCTCACTTCTAAGTGTTCAACTGCTGCCTAGGCAGTTCAGTCGACGCCACTCAAGGAGAGAACTCGGGTTGCCTCGGGGTTCAATTTTGCAAAAGAGAGCCTGATTCCCACTGGGAAGAAGTTTATCCTGTTCCATGTGGCCCCGATTATTTCATTTTTCGAGCCGATTCCTTCCAAAAGTTACTCTTCCAAAGATTCCTTTCGAGATATTTTTTCCCTACCTACAAATATTTGACGTGGTTGGAGGTCTGTCTCTCACGGGACCAGTGGAACAGATAAAGATGTTGATTGATTTTGTAAACTGTGAGGATCTCGTAAACTGAACGCCCACGACGATGAAACCGTGGACGCCGGTGGTGTTTGCGTAGGCATTTTAGCGTAGTTAGATTAAGCTAGCTTCCACCGGGATAGACTCTGACGTGGTGTCGCATTTGAAGGTCTTATATGCACAGGTGAAGGTGGTTAAGTTCAGCTACATGTGGACGATAAATAACTTCAGCTTTTGTCGCGAGGAGATGGGGGAGGTGCTCAAGTCGTCTACATTCTCAGCAGGGGCCAATGACAAGTTGAAATGGTAAGGAACCACGACGCTCCCGACGGGAACCCGCGGGAGTAGATCCGGGGGGGAAAAAGAGAGAAAGAAAAAAAAATTGTTTAAGATTCTTTGCATTGCATACGAACCGAAGTCGGAGTAGAACGCGCCTCGCGGATTTCCGTATCTACGGCGATTAGCGGAGAACATTTGCATCTATTGACACGTTCGTTTGGCGCTAAGCGGACACGAGTCTGAGCAATCCGGGCGAACAATAACAGTCTATAGAATTACGCCGGGGTTTGCTTTGCAAAGTGGCACGCTTTTGACATTGTAAATCACGTGGCCTTTGTCCGCCGATTCCGTAGTCCGGGCATGATCGGGCCGGATCTCGCGTCGCCTTGAATCAGCAGCACGCGCGGCGCGTTCCACGTGGAAAAACAGAGTGTCGGAAGTCCTAGAAATGCGAGCCGCCGAGCGTTTAGCGCCTAAATGAACAGTGAGAATACCGAGCCATTGTCTCGTGGCCGACCGTGCTACATTCCCGGCTTTATTTTCCCGGTCGCGTCTGCCACGGAGAAAAAAGAAGGCGGCTTATGAACGGGCGCTAGGTCACCGCCGATCGGCTTTCCAATTGAGGGAAAAACCTCGGGGGATTTCGATAAATTTCAAGTGGCGCAATTTTCGCGTTTCGGAAGGGGATCAAGACGCGAATCACCGTCGTGGCGGCAGCAGTCGTGTCAATTGATGCGCTAATTGGTTTCTAGGTGCCTGAGAGTGAATCCTAAGGGTCTGGATGAAGAGAGCAAAGACTACCTGTCGCTGTATCTCCTTCTCGTTTCGTGCAACAAATCCGAAGTCAGAGCAAAGTTCAAATTTTCTATTCTTAATGCCAAAAGAGAAGAAACCAAAGCAATGGGTAAGTCGGCAGATAAAGCGTTTACGTGCTGAATTAATGTGTCAGCGTGTGTACATGTGCGGATGCAATGCAGGGTATTTTAAAGATTTTCGTCGGCTTGCCCGCGCACACGGCCTTTTAACGCGACAGTTTTCATTTCAATGACGAAAGTTGCCTCTCAGCCGCGCCGGCGATCCGCGTAACGCGAAGTCGGAATGTACGGCGGCTTGAACGGGTCTTTCTCGTTTTGTTTTTGCAGAGAGCCAGCGTGCTTACAGGTTCGTCCAGGGTAAAGATTGGGGCTTCAAGAAGTTCATCAGGAGAGACTTTCTTCTGGACGAGGCCAACGGACTGCTACCGGACGACAAACTCACGATATTCTGTGAGGTATATACCTTTGTATGTCGATTGTAACATCTATTCGATCTCGTTACTCGCGCATATTTCGTCAGCTGAGCGAGCACCTCTAACTCTGTTATCTCTACAGGTCAGCGTAGTGGCGGACAGTGTAAACATCTCCGGCCAGAGTAATACGATACAATTTAAAGTACCGGAGTGCCGGCTGCCCGACGATCTCGGGCTGCTGTTCGAGAACCAAAAATTTAGCGATGTAACGCTCACTGTCTGCGGAAGGGAGTTTCAGGCGCACAAAGCAATTCTCGCAGGTAAAACTCCAAAAACGCTTTATCGTTCTGAATCTCTCGATTTAACTTAATTCTTTTGAATTAATATTAAAAGTACTAGAAACGATCAGAAATGATCGTTTCTATTAATATTCTAATACTATTAATTCTAATAATTTTATTAATATTTTTAATTAATATTCTATTTTTTGTGTAAAAGATAAGATTCTGAAATTTTATTCAGAATAAAGGATTGATGAAGTGCCTTTTGTACAAAAAATAGGATATTTAAATTTAAAAAACAGAAACGAATAAAAATGAACAATTCTAATGTGCAATAAAGTAGAAATACTTAAAACTTATACTTAATTACTTTTAGTATAATACTTAAAAATATAGAATTTTATCTCTTTGAATAAAATTTGAGTAAATTAATAACGCATATCTCAATGATAAAACCTGAATAACTTTGTAATTGCGATTTGCAGCACGAAGTCCCGTCTTCTCGGCAATGTTCGAGCACGAGATGGAGGAAAGAAAGAAAAATCACGTGGACATCACCGACGTGGACCACGAAGTGCTGAGAGAAATGTTGCGATTTATTTACACCGGTAAAGCGGCGAATCTAGAGAAGATGGCGGACGATCTGTTAGCCGCGGCGGACAAGTACGCGTTGGAGAGGCTGAAGGTAATGTGCGAGGAAGCACTTTGCACAAGTTTAGCCATTGAGAATGCGGCCGAAATCCTCATACTTGCCGATCTCCACAGCGCCGATCAGCTGAAAGCACAGGCGATAGACTTCATTAATACGTA
This sequence comes from Tetramorium parvispinum, assembly GCA_011638315.1. NCBI lineage: Eukaryota > Metazoa > Arthropoda > Insecta > Hymenoptera > Formicidae > Tetramorium > Tetramorium parvispinum. The sequence goes on from VBVR01003630.1 coordinate 8,404, forward strand.
AGTTAATACCGCGCGAGAGAAGTGTGCTTGCAAAGCACGTATATCGGCTCGTCGCCTGAAAGATAATTTTGCTCTACCAAAGATCAAAATTATATTCTTTGGCTGCGCAGGTGAACTCGCAATCGCTAATTCGTGTGATCACTTTTGCAGACACGCGACGGACGTGATGGATACCGTGGGTTTCAAGTCCATGGTGAACTCCCACCCGCACCTGATAGCAGAAGCTTTTCGGGCTTTGGCGACCCAGCAGATCCCACCGATCGGACCGCCCAGGAAACGAGTGAAACAGAGCTGAAAGCAATCACCGCTAACTCCGGGCACAACCTCCACATCGCCCCCACCACTTTTGCATCCCTCTTGACCTTTGTGTACAGTGATATAATGAAGTATAGTAGTGCTAAATAAATGTTTCCTAGTGCGCCACTCTCTGGTCTAAAAGAAAAATCGACGATGAAAACCGACGCGAGAATCACTCGATTGATAACGAGCTGAGAGTATTCAGAGATCGATGAGAAGAGAGAGGAGGAGGAAATAGAAATCGTCTTGTCCGTTCGATCGATCAAGGGCGAGTTTTAAAACGGTGCTCCCACACATACTCGGACTCTTGTGTTCAAGTAAGTGGTCGGCAGTGAGAGAAAACTCGACACGACGCGTCATCGTCATCAGCGTACTGCTCGTTTCATCTCCACGTGCCGAAGAGAAGAATGAGATGTCCCACGAAAGCCTACGTATCCCGCATTTATATTCGCACATCTCCATCAGCGTGTGAACCGTATACTTTTCGGCCGGCCTGAGTGCGAGTCGATTCAATAAAAGCAACAACAGCAGCAGCAGTATCATAATCGCATTGCGTTCGTTTTTTCTTCAATGTCGATGCCAACTAATCTTGGTGACACATTGGAACATGTCATCAAGATTACCATTATCATCATCATCCATCATCATCATCATCATCATCGTGGACTTGCTTTCGTTTCCGTTATTATCGAACGAACGGACTGGAAGCGGATGATCGCGCGAGACGTTAAAGACACGTAGTGTATAGCCAGAGAGGACCAAGGAAAGGCGAGGAGCTTCTCTCCACGTGACTCGCCGTCGCGATTGCCAACAACAAAAACAGCAACAGTAGCAGCAACAACAATGCGCGATGCACGAAGGAAGTTGTGATAGACGTCGGCCAGACGATTTAAACATTTTGTTCCTTTGTCGAAAGAAAAAGAAAGCACGAGGAGAAAAGATGGATCAAACGGATGTCCCGTAGCCGCCGTACGCTCGACGCATCGAGCACGGAGAGAATTAAATACTTTGTTTCTACCGATAGTAGTGATCTTTTTAGTTTTAGCACGTCTCAAACTCTTCCAAGACGGAGAAATCATTCTAGTTAGTGTTCTTTTTTTATGATCTCTTTCTCTGAATTACGTATGTATGATTATAATTATATTATTATTACTATTAATGCTACGCAATCTGTGCCCTATGTATTTTTGTATATTTTTGTCTACGGATGAAACTCATCTCTCCCTCTTTTGCCGCGATAAACCCTGTTTCCCATTTCCCCAGTCTCCCCCCCGCCCCCCATCAGTAGGCACAGTTTGTCTTGTTTTCTGGAGTATTGAATATTGTAAGCGAAGTGATAGGATCGAATTATTATTAATTATTATTAATGATTATGTTATTAAATTTAGGGTTGTCCATAATTTATCGGATCTACGTTGAATATATCATAGGGGATGTTTATCCGCATCTCCGCGCATGTTGGTTACGTTATTTTAGAGACGTTACGATCCGCGAATTCAAAGCATGGCATGTTATTTACGTATGAATACAAATGGAGAAGAAAGACATATTAAAAAAAAGTGTAAAATAGAAACGTTAGTCAATTATAGTGCGGGGCGTTACTCGCTCCTTTCTTTTATTTTCGTGTCGTTAATTTGATTGGTCTGTAAAATTGCGTGTGGTCAATGAACTGAATTATGGGCAACCGCAGAGGCGAAAAATAATAATCAATCGTTTAGTACCGTGTACTGGCTTCCTGATCCTCCGATCTTTAGCTTTACCGAAAGCCGAGTTTTAAATATGTGGAATACTTATTACCATTTACACATCATTAATGATGACAATTAATGCCATACATGTTCTGTGATAAGACCACTTGTAATTACTGCAATTGTATAATCGATCCTTTCTAGAGACAGACCCCCTCCCGCTCCCCGACCCTTGACGATCCTGGCAGCCAGTGAATTTACTTGTTATATAAAATACATACGATAAGCGACAGTCGTTATCCGGACAGTCCCAAACCTAGCGTCACTATCGATTTTAAGATTTTTACACTGTACATATCTGCTGTGTATTTTATAAGACAGAACAAACTCACGTACGAGGATCCCACACTTTTACGAAAACCGTACAATAATCAGTAATGTGTAATTTATTTCAATTTTACAGACTGCGCTAAACTCATGTTCCTTGAAAAACACACTACCGACGCTTTAATTTTAAACGTAACGTAACGCCGAAAAATTCATGCAGATTAGGAGGCGTGTATTTGTTGCGAAGCGCCGTCGTAGATCAAAAGTTTTGAACCGATGGAAATCTAGCTAGGAAAATTTTCCACTGTTTTTCTACGTCGAATCTTTTTATTTGAGTCTTAGATGGCGATACAGGACTTAAATAAGAAGAAAACAAAGGAGCAAAAAGGAAGATTTAGACACAAAAGCGGTATAGTAGCAATTTAAGGAACAGATTTTGGCCGTGCTGATACATATTTTAAAAATCTGCGACCATTCTCTAATTCTCATATCTATCTTTGGGACTGTGCGGCGATTTCTTTCGTGGAACACACGTAACGTTGAATGTCTTTTCCTAGAGAAAAACGAAAAACAAAAAGAAATTGGAAAAAATTAAGAGAGCAAAATAAAGCTAATTTCGAGATAGCAATTCGTAAAATACAGATCGAAAGAAAAAAAATTATACACACAAACACATATACACACACACACACACACACACATACAGACAGATGTAGGCGCAATTCCGTACGAACCCGCAGCAGGAATAATACGAGCGTATGACTGGATATAATTTGATAAACTATTAAGTACAAGTAAGACAAGTGTTACCTCATCATGATGAAAGCCGGCGCGTGTCGGTGGCCAATCGGGGCACCACCGCTACTAGCTACTACCGCACGCTCGCTCTCTGATACACGTATACACAACAAAACATTACATCCGTTGTATATTGCATTTAGAAATTCGAAAGCGCTCTTTTGTAAAAAAAAATTTATGGTTGCGGTAGTGGCTGATCCGCGAGAAATGTACGCGCGCCACTCATTGAACCCAGCTCATACACGCAGACATTCATTTTCCATTTTACTTTAAGTCATTGCACCACATCAAATAAATGACATTTTCATTATATAACAACGGAGCGTGATTTTCATTACCCCTCTATCGCGATCGACATTGTTGGAACTTCCGTGCGAGTCACAAGATTATCGAAACCGCGATATTGTATCATGACTATCATGTGATTTCAGTAAAATCTAGAATAATTTCGAAGATCGAAACTTTCGGAAAGTCTGATGTAACGAATACCCGTACATCATACGACTGATATTCTGCTATCACGTCAAGGCCACGAGAGTCACTTTTTCTTAAAATCTACAGATAACGTTTTATTCGAGAGTAGCATACATATATACACGCAGATGAACGACTTTATGTCTATAAGAGTATCAGTTACATGTGCTGAGTAACGGGAGACGAGGAAGGAGGTTTATCGGATTTTTCCTGTGGTTTCGGCGTTCCCGGATACGACGGCGGAGCTTCCTGCGTGGACATCTGCAAACAGAGAAAACAATTTTTATCGCTGCTAAAAAAAACATTCTATCTCTCATATCGCGGTAAGTTGTGGCAAACATATCTTTATCATAATTATAGATATATCTTTATCATAATCAGTGGACTAAATGTTGATCTACATACCCCGTTGTACGGAGACGTGTAGAGTGGAGGAGCGGTGTTGCAGGAAGACGTGTAGTTGGGCGGAGAACCTGCATTATGGAGAATCTCGTTATATGAAGGTGGTCTGTCCTGTAAACCCTCGATGATGCTGCAATGCGTCAAGTCACGATGCTCATGCAACAGGATACGTCTTCTGTTTGGTCGTGTCTGCCGTCTTGTCCTGAATCACGGAAATATATTTAAAGTCTCTTACAAGCGCGATCCTCCAGAGGAATTATTTGCACCCTTCAAAGCTTTCGTCGCTTACGAAACGCGAGTGAAAAGTATATTTAAAGAAATAATTTTTTTAAAATTAATTTATTCGCTTATTAAGAGTAATTTTTAATTCTTGATAAAGTAAATATTTGAAAATAACTGCGTGAAAATGCGATTGTAATTCCTTTTGTTCAAACCGCTGACATGCGATTGCGTCAGTCAAAACGCTCAATCAGTTGAGATTAACACTCGAGATTGAGGAAAAAAAACAAGATTTAGAAGTTTGATAGCTTCGTTATCGAAATGCCATTAAATTATATTCGCGTTCGCTTGCGAGCAGTAATAGCAAGTGACAGCATAAAATTGGAAAGATGAATTTATCAAGCCTTTGCCTACCTGTTGCATAACTTGCAGTAAACTATGACCAGGCCGATAAGACCAAATAGGAACAATATGGAAATACCGATTTGCGTTACTATCACCAGTACCCACTGTTCAGACCTAAAATAAAGATTGCCGAGTGTCAAACTGATCCAATTTAGAATACGTTACATTTGCTGGCATACAAAGCAGCATTATTAATTCTTACCAGCATGTAGTGCAATCGTCGCAAAAGCAGCATGGAACGCCGCTACAGCAAACTACACATCTGTCTGCAACTTGAAAAATTTACAAAAATTTAGAGTTTTCCAAACAGAGAAACTAGAGATCTTAACATTATTAATAATTATAATTATGGGATTTTACATATCTGTTTTATAGAGCCAATGCGCGGAGCATTTTTTACTGTCAATTATCGCAAGACCAAGAATCAAGTTCTGTATCCTTCGACAAAAGAAATTTTACTTTTTAGCGTTAAATATAAAATGATGTACAACATTTCTTTACAATATATTACAATGCGATTTGTTTGAGGCGATCAAGCAATTTACAATTTATCTGTTAGAGAAATAAATTGATTGCTGTTATAAAGTTACATTGGAAACAATCTCGGATTCCGATAGATTTAATAGATTATTTTCTCACGATTCAATTTAATGTAATGTAAATTATCGCACACCTTGGTTACGATCCAATAAAAATTAGCGCAATAAAAGTGTACGGTTAAAAAAAGTTACGTCGTTTTACGATTTATATTCTGTTTAATCTAGAGAAGAATATTTATAAATTGCTAGAAAGCTAATTGTCATATAGCATTTCACATACATTTATTATGGCCTTAGAAACGCAATTACTGTCAAAAAATTGAGATATAAAAACATATTTACTCTACAATTAATTTCAGACGCAAATAACGCAACTACAAGTGCACGTTTGTTATAATTATACATTTTATTTCAAGAATGGAAAAAAATTAATTTTATTTCATTTTTTTAATAAAATATATAACATGAGATAACGTAGTATAATAAAACAATGAGAAATAAAATATGTAATAGATATTTATTTAGTTATATTTGTCTCTCTCCGAGAAATTAGGTAAGAATAGGCGAAAATGGCTGTGCGTGTCTTCCGATACCTTCGAAAAATCATCAGGAGTATTAGGAAAACATATCTCGAGAAGAGGTATGTCGCCCTGGATTCAATTAAAATTTGTTATTTTTGTGCCAAACTTCACATAAGGCACGAAATTTAAATTGAAGTTAGTACGTTCTAAAATCCCTATATACTGGCCCGTATTCAGAACGCGTTTCTAAAAATGTTAGCGCGATTTTATGTCTTTCTAACCTTGTTTTACGTTTACTGAATGATAAAGATAGAATGACATAAAAACGCGCTAACATCTTTAGAAGCACGTTCTGAATACGGGCCACTGTGTATAGGGACTCTTGTAATATTACTTACGCGCCACCCTGAGTTTTCTTTACAAGAGCGCGAAATTTGAATCGAATTTAATGTTCATTATCTTTCATCGAGATATGTTCTCCCGATAACTTTCACGATTTTTTGAAGATATCGAAGATTCCGAATATTATCTATAATTGATGCGTTCAATTATTTTGGAATGAGACAAATATACTTAAATAAGCTTAACTTTCAATTTAAATGAAAAAGTGATTATGATACAAATGTATACGTATTAATAATTATATATATAATATATGTATAAAATTATCATTAGTTAATCATTCCAAATTATGTACGCGTGTATGTATGTGTGGTTTAAATTATTGTGCATTTCGAAGAAAATTGTAACATATATTTCATACACACAAAACAAATGTGTGCGATTTATTAGGATATTTCTTTTAACGTTTTATATTGGAGCACATAAAATAATTTAAAAAATCGTTATTGAATGCGAGAAATTTTAATATTACTTACTAGTATAATAATATCTGGAGATGCATGACGGATCTTGCTTGATGCTAAAATCCGTACAATTACTTAGAACGGCATATCTTTCCGAAATCTCGGGAAGTCTCGTGTCCCAATCTGTTAAAATATTGATTTAGATAGACATCATATAAATGAATCATTACGCTGAAAGATAGCGTTCTACGCATTTTTCTTATTAGCACGACTCACATTGACGTGCGACAAGAAAATCGAAAATATTAAAGTAAATACAAGAAAATTTAAAAAACTGTATGCACCACGCGTTCAAATATAATGCTACGTACCTGAGACGTCATTTGGATTTTCCGCAACGCAAAAGCATAAATATCCCAATAAAAACGAGAGTAAATAAGAGTTCATGATGACACGTCTATTTTTAAGCACATAAGGAACCATTCGTCATCCAAATTTCACTCGCGCCAACATAATTAACCCGCAAACGTGCGTTTCTAGATATTGTATAGAGGTGCAACAACGATATTCGCGAAAATGATTTCATGAGAATAAACACATCGATAACGTAAATCGGCGTCCGATGCAAATGTACTTCTGAACTCTTTGTATCTTAAAGTCCGATATTTATGCCCATATTAATCTTATCAATATGAATGTCTGATAACACATAATCAATAGACAGGAAACAGATATTTCCTCCTATCGGATAATGGCAATGACTTCTTACAAATTTTGACGACAACGCCAAGATGGACGTATCACCCTCAATGAATTACTTCTCTCCGTGCTACACATATAAATGCATATATTTATAAATGTACTTATTACAATACATCACTGTTATTATCGTTCACTTAACAGCACTGCACATTTTTCTTAACAAGTAAATACAAGAGAAACCGACGAAAATATAGTTATTACTTAGTCATCGCAGGAAAATGTCAGTAAGTGAGAGGTCTCAGCTTCCCTGCGTGATTCAGCGTATTTTACACATTGGAATTCAGAGATACTATACCAGAGCCCTGGAGTAATTTCTTCTGTACAATTTTCAATTGGTTAGCGTAATCAATGCCTCTACGATGTCGCCCCTGTGTTCCCTGAGAGTTTGCTCGGCCAGAATCCGACCGATCTCCATCTCCTTCATCTGAAAGGCAGACAGCGTGAGTGTCTCGGGTTTATCGGGGGACAATCGTGCGAACGGACTCACAATCAAGTCGACGTCCTCCTTCTTAATAGACACCTTGAGTAGCTCCTTCTCCTTCGCCTTCTTCTCCGCGGCCTCCTTGTCACGACGGTCGCCGATGATGCTGAGGGCCTGTTAGACACTCTTTTTAATACGAAAACCGAGTTAACCTCGCTGTTAGCATCGGGGACCCGAGCACCCGGGCTGGAGTTTTAGGTTAGGTTACCCGCGAGCCCGGGTTGAACGAGAAAAAGAGAGAGCAACTCACGCAGGAAAATCCATCGGACGACGAGATCTCCTTCTCCTCAGCGTAATCGGTAACCTTCTCCAAGTCCGCCGCCCCGCTGTCGTACTTGGCCGCCTTCTTCTGCGACTTCTCCTGCTGCACGTCGTCCGAGTCCCCGTTCACGTCGTCGTCCGCCATCGTTCGGTTCAGCAGTGGAAAACGGTGTCTATCAATCGTTATTCGACTTCATCAACGGAGACTGAAACCTCGTCGGTCATCGGAGCACGCCGATCGACCGCCATACCAGCCGCACGCCTGCACGCTCCACTTGCACCTTCTGCACTCGGCTTTCTCGCTCGCGCTCTCTCTCTCTCCGACGCTTCGCCGCGTATATCTGTCTCTTTTCAAATGCGGGGAATTCTGAAGAGTGCAAGCAGAGAGAACCTGAGAGCGGCCATCCCGGCCTTTTTCGGCTCTCTGGTGCAAGCCAGTGCTGTTAGAAAGGGTCCACTTCTTTGCGCACGCGCATTAAGAGCTCGTCAGTAACGTACTTAAATCTATCATTTAAGGGTTCTGTAA
>VBVR01003631.1:0-16904 GCA_011638315.1 Tetramorium parvispinum
TTATTAATTGGTCCTCTAGTAGATGCAATTATATAAATTATTGAAAAAATAATTAAAATTTAAAGAATGTTAAATTTTATACATTTATAAGTTTTATACATTTAATGTCATAATAAAAATTAGTTAACGTAGTTTTATATGTGTGGATTAACGTCGCAACTTATATTTATATCCCGTACATCTAAATAAAAAATTATTCAGTTTCTCATCCATTGAATCCTGCAAATTAGTAAACCTTTCTTTCTAAAATAAATGCACTCTGTTTAGGAAACGAGCAATTCATACTTTTTATGTCTTGCTAATCTCATAATATTCATTATTGTGATTTCGGTAAATCACAACATTGAAGCAATATACTATCTTACTATGTATTTCATCACTTTTAACAAAATGTTCATGTAATCGAACATTAAAAAATATTTTAAATCAGACTCGACATTATCGATACAGTCGCGAGAGCGTTCGGCGTCCGGATGCTTTTCTAGACTGGCGATGCACGCGTTCCATTGATACGATTGGAAAAACGAGAGAATGGAGGGTGAATTAAGAATTGTGGTGAAATGGAGCGGAAAGGAATACGATATCCTCGATATTCAAGAGGAAGATACAGTTCTCACCCTGAAAGAGCGTATACACAAGGAAACAGGTGTTCGTCCGGAACGACAGAAGTTGCTAAATCTAAAGTTTAAAGGTTATGTTTTGAACTGTCTCTTGATAAGTTCTGTTAAATAAATCATTCTTATCGCAATTTTAATAATTTATTTTATCTATCTTCTTGAGAGAAATAAAGCTGAATGTTGTACTATTAATTACCATATTCATTTATAATTATTTAACTTGTATTTCATGTATTACATATACATATACATATGTATGTGTGTAATATATAAAATACAAGTGTACATATGCATGTATATTAAATATCTATGCATATTATATATGTATAAATATTATTTATAATTCTTAAAATAATTTATCTACTTTCCTATACCTGAAAGTAAAAAAATTATAGATATAACACGTAGAACATATAAACTATATAGAGCTAATATAAAGACACATAAAATCTAATGATTCTTAAAATAATTTTTTTAGTTTCTACATTGATCGTTTTTATTCTCAAAGAAAAGTTAATGAAAATTTATAATATGGATACAGCTAATCTAACTACATGAGATTCTTCAAAAAATATTTATATAAACTTGTTCTTTATTAGGCAAGGCAGCACAAGATGAAGACATAATCAGCAAATTAAATTTGAAGCCTGGCTTCAAATTGATGTTAATGGGCTCGCGCGAGGAGGATATCGCTGAGGTCAGTCAAGCACCCGAGAACGTACCTGATGTGATCAATGATCTCGACATAGAGGAGGAGGAAGTGGAGATCGAGAAGGCTGAAATAAATTTACGTAAAATCCAGGTACGAATCGATCGCTACGTGATCACAGAGCTGAATCCTCTAAGAGAGAGTAAGAAGCTCCTTGTGCTGGACATAGATTACACTTTATTCGATCACAGATCAGTGGCGGAGAGCGGTTCGCAGCTAATGCGGCCGTATCTTCATGAATTTCTGACGCGTGCTTATAAACATTACGATATAGTTATTTGGTCGGCGACCAGCATGAGATGGATCAACGAGAAGATGAAGCTGCTGGGAGTTTCGAATCATCCGAACTATAAAATAGCTTTTCACCTGGATGTCCTCGCCATGATCACCGTTCACACACCGAAATATGGCGTCGTCGGGGTAAAGCCACTGGGCATTATCTGGGGAAAGTACAAACAGTTCTCTGCGAAGAATACAATAATGTTCGACGACATCAGACGAAATTTCATAATGAATCCGCAGTCGGGATTGAGAATAAAACCTTTCAAACACGCTCACACCAGCAGAGTCAAAGACTTTGAACTGCTGAAATTGTCGAGATATTTGGAATTAATAGCCGACGTTGATGACTTTCAAACACTAAACCACAGAAAATGGGAGGAATACAAGCCGAAAAAGAGTGACCAAAGCAGCGAACAGACTAGCAGCAGTGAGAAAAGTTAAATTTTGACGAAATTTTATTTTTCTTCTTGCCACTTTGACGAAAGCAGTCGATCGATGAGAGGAAAATAATATTGATTGACGGAGGAATACAGAATGACTTCAAGATTTTATATATTATATGACAAAATGAACACATAGGAATGATGCATTTGCAGCTATTTTAAAATCATGACTGAAAAATAAGGCTGTTCTACGTTGGATAGGATTGACGAGATTAACTTAAGCGTCGGTTTCCTTCGCATTGCAAATTTATAATGCGTGATATTGACTTTTCTGAAAACATACGTATTTTCATATGTTCATATTCTTATTCTATGTATTTGTGATGTATTTATCGGTTGGTTGTGTATACGTATATAAGAGCCTTTTACATAGAATGCACGAGTGGGCGACACGAGAAGTGCAATGTAACGTATTTCAGTAAATCCACGTGTTGTGCATCACGTTTGCAAAATTTCCTATATATATTCTTTGTTGTATATTTTGCGTCACGCGCATACACAAGAGATCTCGGTAAACTTGAAATCTCATCTGACATGACACAAAACGGTTTTGCATTGTTTACATTTACGTGGTTGCACTACGTGGATTTCATGCGGCATATTTCACTATTAATATGTAATATGCATTATTTATGCAAATCGCAATATCTCTTATACATTAAATGCTATACATAAAATGCATTGGCGGACTTTATTTAGGGAGTTAAACAATTTTTAAACTGTTAAATAAGATCATGTTTCCATTTTTCATACCAATTTAAAGTATTACGAAAGGATGTAACATATGGAAAGTTTACATAACGATTGTAATAAAGCTAATTTATCCGAAAATTCAATTTTTAATTCTGTCCACCAAACTTTTGAGCTCCTTCAAAATCAATGTGTTTTAAGATAAATAATCAAGATATTCAAGAGATTTTATATTCAAAAACTTATACATGCAAATTGTGAGATCAGAGAAAATATTGATATATATAGAATACAATAAAAAAATTGGGGGTAAATGAAACAGTGTATTCATAAATAAAAAATGTTTCCTATATAAAGTTCTATCCTACAAACCTTCATTTTCAGGACTACTGGGCATAAAATTTTGTTTTGAAAAAGTTTTTATTTAATATAACTATTGCATAACTATATAAGAAAAACTTTTTTTTTCATTGATATATACAGTGTATTTCAATTATTTCCAATCGTTTTGTTACACCCTGCATATTTTAAGTGATGATTTATCATTATGAAACTTCTAGACATAAAATCTGTCTAAAAAACGCACATTCGTCCCTTGAAAAGTGACACTTTGGAAAAAGTATTAATAAATATAAAAAAAGAAAACATTCCGAGATCCCGCCTTAATTATTCATATACTACCAATCGGGTCAAGAACGACTCTCTAATCATACGAATCGGGAAAGTGCTTCGTCGCGGAATATCGAGCGACTGGCTGGCCTCATCGTCATGCTCATTGAGGAATAATAGAATTGATTCGCGTCGCGACTCTCGTTTTCTCCCAGTCGCTCGTCGTCGTTTGCCTTTTACACGCTGAGAAGCATAATCGACTGAGCACAGTCGACAGGTATTAGTCACGAGCAACATGGCGAACGCTCGGTGGTAGGCGGATATTTTGTACGACGCGAAAACGTCACACATGCTGCCAGTAGCTGTCAAACTTGCAAGGAAGCAGAAGGATGGAGCTGTTCCGCACTGACACCCATTTCATCTTCGTGAAGGAGAGACACAGCCTCTGGTGCGACAAATATACCGGCGAATTCGCCGCGAAATCAGGTGGGTGCGCGTACAATTGCGATTTGACATGAGTAACCACGTAGAAAGCGTCGCTTGCGAAAAGCGATCTCGATGTCGCATGGGTTTTGAGGATGATGTGAATCAATTCCACGTCAAGTACGAACATGTGCATTATGTTAATATAAAGATTTTATGTAAACGACATGGCGTTTCTAATAATTGATAAAGATATTGTATTTAGACTTTGAGAGTAACGTTAAATAATTTCATAAATAAAATGGGAACAATGGGTTTTGCAGATTGGGAATGGGCCACGCCGAAAGAGTTGGAATGTCTGGGAATGTTTTACGGGATAGTGGGGAAAATTGAGCAGACATCGGTGCTGGAACCTCGCTTGATGCTCATAAAGGATGTCACGCCAGCGGGAGAATTACATGGTGGTCATGTTGTTTACAAGATCAAGTCCATCGCGTTTCTACATATTGGCACGGAGAACACGGATATCGGCCTGCTGCCTTGCAAGAAACATCAGTATGTGCTAAAGAAGAAAGGGAGCAGTGGACTGTTTGACGTGCCGCAGAAAGCAGCTCTGGCGAAGACCTGGGGCACAATCAAGAATGCTACGAATACTATAAAAAACACCACGCAGCAAGCTGCGGCATTGGCTACATCTCAAGTAAGGAACCTAGAATCATTGGCATCTATAGAATTTATATTCTATTTACAAGCTTGATATAATTTGCAAGCTTGATGTTTCTCTAGATGAAGTCCACAGTGATAAAACGAAGCATAGTGAAGGATAAAGAGAGATTTGAAAAGAGAATATTGGAAGAATTGAATAAGATATTTACCGAAACTGATTCATTCTTCTTCTGTCAAACGGGTGATATTACTAACAGCTTGCAACGACAATGTGTAATAGAATCTCAGTATGGGCAGAATAATCAAGATAAGCCATTGTGGCAGCGTGTCGATGACAGATTCTTCTGGAACAAGCACATGTTGTATGACATTATAAATCTGAATGTTAGTAATTAAAAAAATTTTTTTCTGTATACAGCTGACTCCAGATAATAAAAGATGGCAAAGATTATTTTACCTGGATAAATATCATATGATATTGCAGTATAATTATATTAATTGTATATGGATGAAATTGATTGTATAACAATTATTTTTATTTGCTTAATAACTGGATGTATTATTTGGAGTTAACTGTACAATGACTATTCACTGATTATTCAAAATTCGCATTTCTTTGTATAACATTTGCTTATCTTTTATCCTGCAGACAGATAAAGCAAACTGCTGGATATTACCGATCATTCAAGGATATGTTCAGATAGAAAAATGTATAGTCGAGGTGGGTTTTGATGAACAACCGCAACAAGAGATATTTAATTTGGCGATTATATCAAGGAGGAGCAGGTTCCGTGCTGGAACTAGGTAATTTTTATTTACATAAATAGTTTTCATAATTACACTTCATAATTATGATTTTATCTCATCAAAAATTAAATATAAGAATTAAAGAATATTTCTAACATTTCACAGGTATAAGAGACGCGGAGTGGATGATGATGGCAAGTGTGCAAATTATGTTGAGACTGAACAATTAGTTTGGTATCATGATCATCAAGTATCCTTTGTACAAGTACGAGGAAGTGTGCCAGTATATTGGTCTCAACCTGGATACAAATATAAACCTCCACCGCGAATTGATAAGGGTATAAGCAAGAAAAAATATTTTTTATGTGAACTGACTAGATTATCTTAATAGAATATAATAATTTCATATAATATTACAGACGAGGCTGAAACGCAGATAGCATTTGAAAGGCATTTTGGTGAAGAGCTTGCATTATACGGGCCTATTTGCATTGTTAATCTGGTCGAACAGGCTGGCAAAGAAAAGATTATTTGGGAAGCTTATAGCAATCATGTATTTAATTATAATCAGTCAGATATAACGTACACCACTTTCGATTTCCACGAGTATTGGTAAATATTTAAGCAAAGCTTAATCTCATGCTTTTTATCCTTATTATAAATCATGTTTATATTAGAAATTTTATGTTTAACACAGTCGTGGAATGCATTTTGAGAATGTATCTATTCTGATTAATGCATTGGCTACAGTGGTAGCAGATATGAATTACTGCTGGCGCGATAAACAAGGTATGATTTGCATGCAAAAGGGGGTATTCCGTGTGAATTGCATAGATTGCTTAGACAGAACAAACGTGGTGCAAACTGCTCTGGGTAAAACTGTTATGGAAATGCAGTTTTCGAAATTGGGACTAATACCACCTGACGGAATTCTGCCTGTAAATATAAGACAAACTTTCCAATCGCTTTGGGCTAATAATGGAGATATTATTAGCAAGCAGTATGCGGGAACGAATGCTTTAAAGGTCTGTACATCTCCTACAAATTTCTTACGTAAAATCTGTCTTATTATAAATCATTATTTAATTTCTAAATGATCTCTCTATACGATTTCTTATTATTTATAGGGAGATTATACACGTACTGGGGAGAGAAAATTTACTGGGCTGATGAAAGACGGCATGAATTCCGCAAACAGGTAGACCTTTATATTCCTATCTTTCACAGACTTTTTATTCGCTTAATTTTTCTCATTTTTCCTCTTTTATTTCCAACATTTTACATGACACAAACCTTCACAGTTATCATGCCTCGAAGATAATATCCCAGAGTTCGATATCTCAATGTTATTCTATAGAACCCTGACATTGTCCTTTCATTTTCCTATAGATACTATCAGCAACACTTTATGGATGACATACGTCAGGCGGCAATAGATACGCTGCTAGGGAACTCGATTGATGTTCATCAACTGAACAACGATTGGTCACACTATTTAGATATCCTTGATAATTGCTGTCTTGAACTTATACCTATAAAACCACCAAATATACAACTTCAACTTGCTACTCATCCTGACTTCCTTTATGCCACTGCTCTATATAATTTAGCAAGGTTCGTTGCTTGCTTTTGGTTTAATTTTTGGGAAACACATACAGCAGTTACGTATTTCTAAAAATTAATTGAATTATTCATTACTTTATTACATGTCAAATTACGTGGCGTAAAAAGAGTTATTTTTATTAATGTCAGCATGAGAAGTTGTTCTTGTTATGCTATGAAAATCCTTTTGCATGTTTAATTTTGACCTTATTTCTTCCTTTTAAGATTTTCGTTTGATTCATAGTCAATCATTTTTATAAATGCTATCAGCCAATAAATTAGATATAACAAAAGCCGCTTTCTCTCATTTAAATAATTTCGTTTAGGCAGAATATGATTTATTAAAAACTCTTAGGAATATTTTCTCTATGCTATTCTGCCTCTGAATCATTTTTTAATTTTCAGTATCGTTATGCATTGAAAATTAAAATATCTTTGCAGATATTACTTGAATCGTTTCAAAGACGTCTATAGACAAGCGACGATTGATATGATGTTGGGAAATTCAGTAAGCGAAGAAGTATTCCTAGAACGCACGGATGAGGAAGATAACGCGGCGACTGCAATCCACGTGAAATTATTGATTGAAGATTGTAAAAAATTATTAATACCTGATCCGGAAATTATTCTAGGCAGTTGGGGAGTTATCGATGCCGATCCTGTGTACGTATGAATAATTAAAATATTTCTAATTACGTTGCGTTTATTTACAAATTTGTTTCAAATTTCAGCACGGGCGATCCAACGGAGACGGAAATGGATACTATCTTGATATTGACTCGAGATAGTTATTACATTGCCGACTATGACGATCAAATTGATAAAGTCACAAACTACCAAAGAGTCCTATTAGAAGATATCGTCTTAATTGAATTCGGTCAACCTGAAAATACGGTTTCATTTTTCAAAAATAAACATTATCATTGCATTAGAATCAATTATAAAGTAAAGAACGAGTACGGTTACTTTCACATGTTTCGTAGTACGAATTTAAGGTTTTTCAATAACATGGCGGTTGTGATTAAAACTGAGGAGGAAAGTATAGGTGAGAGAAAATTTTTATTTATATCTATATTGTAATAATTTTTAGCAAATTTTACATTCTAAATTTTTGAAATTACAGAATCGTTAAAGGCAATTTGTGAAGCTATTTCAGTAGCCATGGAGATAGCAAACTTGCCAAAGATTCCTATAGCGATGAACGTTACGTTAGATAAAAGAAAGAGTAAATTAGTAAATGTTAAAGGCTCTACTGGATTATTAGACATTTCATCGTTCCCAGAATTAACAAGAAACGTATCTGAAACACAACTGCTTGCTTTAAAGACAGCAGGTTTGTTATTAAATTACTTGTAATATATATGTATATATATATAAATATTTATAAAAATGAATACTCTAGGTACAAAAGCTTTAAGCAATATGTCGGAGCAGTTTAGCAAATTAAATAAACTGAGTCAGAGTTTCGGCACAAAGAAGCCAGTTGATTTAACGAAGAATATAAGTAACAGAAAACCAGAGAAGATATCAAAGCCGATCTTTACTGTCGGCAACAGTGATATATCAGGTAATGCAGACGAGAAAAGTAATAGTAGTAATAGCAGCAGCAGCGGTGATGACGAGAATATTGAAATGGCACATATACACGTCAAGCCAGCGAACTTCAGTCACGATAAGCATTTGATGGAAGCTTATACACCATTGATCGGTATTATTATGGGTGTGAAAAATACGAATGTTGTGAACGGTAGTGTTTGTGAGACTAATGTGAACGAAGAATTGTCTGAGATGAGACATAACATGAATTTAAATTCGAAACCCGATGTAGCTATTGACGCATTGCATCTGATTCCGCAAACTGGATCTGGCACTAGCACTCTCAGCGCTTCGCCGCAGAAGACTACGGCGACTACACCGGAGATAGCAGTGTATGATGTAGCGGGTAACATAGGCGAGGAAAGAGATCGGAAGATCCCATTGTCAACCTTAACGTTTTCCAAGAACATCAGTCATTCGACTGGAGACGTTGACAATAAAACATTATCGGCCGGTATTAAGAGCATTACTCTTCAAACGGATACTAGGTTGGATGAGAAGAAGAGATCAGCCTCAGAACAAGATTTGACGTTGAACATTACGTCATCCCAAAGCGAATCTGCCTTAAAATCTATAAAAGAAAATATCGCGAATGTTACTAGTCCAGTAGCATCTACAGCCAAAGATATTCTGTTGCCGTTTTCAAAACTAGCGAAAGGTGTTCAAACGTTAGGAGCTAATTTAGATCCTAGAAAACTGAAAACAGGTCACATAATGCGAAATTTATCGGAACACCATATGGAGGAACGTCAGAAACTTCTAGAAAAATGGGCCTCTTGTCAATCTAAACTTATTGCTTTGTAAATTTATTCGAAAGATTAGCTTTCTGAACACGATCATTAAATATCAATTTAGAGCTTATTAATGATTATGTATTCGTAAATATTAAATATTTTAATGTTTACGAATATAATACGAAGAATTCATTATGCCAGTGATGCTATTATGCACTCTTTAACAAAAAAAGGAATAAAGTAAGTAAATTAAAGCGTTGTATTATAGACAGTTTTATTATATATAGATTGCATAATTTAATATGAAAAAAATATCACGTAGAAAGTAGTAAATTTCGATCACTTTTTGTAGAAAATCTTATAAATCGATCTCACTGCACCTATTTTCATATATTTTCATATTTCACAAATATAACATTATTGATGTGAAACATATGAAACAATTCACTGTCACTGTAGGAAAAAAAACTGCATGTAATGACAAACAACACTACTAACACAGAGTACAATGTGGTCAATATTATTCGTAATTAATTTGACGAGTTAATAAATACTAAGCACAAACAATAATTGACAAATGAATTGAAAAATTTCTGCTATAAAATTGTGCTGTTTTTTTTAGAACCATTTTCTTGATAAGCCAATATCTATACGTATAAAATTTACTATACATTTGCTAAATTTTTGGGACATATTTTTATATTTTGAATGGGAATTTTCTGAAACTAATCTTTTTAATGCGATCAATCTGTATTTAAAAAATATGTAAATTTTGTAACAGGATTAAATATTTATTATTATTGCATCGTTAAGTTTGTCTTATAGTAATAGTAAGATTTCATTCTTTTAGCAGAAATATGTTATTAGAAATATGTTTTAGCAGAAATATGTTATATTCAATTAATGTACGTATAAATATAAACGATCTTTTATATTAAATTTATTTATATTTAAAAACATAAAGAGAGTAATGTAAAATGCAGATGAGACGATTTATTTGTATGGAAAGTCGGGAAGAGAAGCTTCATAGTCAATTATGTAAATACAAAGAATTATTTAAATATATAGCTTAGTAAAATCTATATATGATGTACGGAGTTAGTGATAAAGACGGTTTTGAGATATATGGTTACCAAACAGAGAACAAAGATACATGACTATTCTATCCTTGTTAGCTTTTCGAGAAATATGTGTAGAATTTTTTTAGATAATATAGCTAATTGATTTTTAAAATTAATAAATAATACCGATAGAAAAATTACTTTCGTTCAATAAGAAAATTGATTAAGTTATAAATTTATAAATGGTGTGTACAAGATATAGTTGATATAATTTAAGCGTGCAACAGAGCAGAACTGAGTAGTAAGTTTCATGTATTGAAATCGCGTTTGTATTAATGTTATAATTTTAGATGCTTTAACAGTTGTTACAAACAGTACAGTATTTCAAGAGCCAGCAAGTGCAGTATTATATCAAGTATATGCTTACGAAACTGCAGAATACATTCTCCTTCGTCTATGTATGAATGAATGATTTAGGAGGATTAGGCACAAGAAAAAAAATATTACATAAATATTATATTTCTTATAAGGAACTATAACATGACTTTACATTGCCCACTTGTGTAAATAACTATCTCATTTCGATGTTTCCATTCCCCGTTGAAAACGCTTTGGAAACACATCGATATTATAGCAATTCTAAGCTTGTATTTTTAGCGGATATTCTTTTTACTATCAACAATAGTCTGTGATACAATTTTATAGAATGCACACAGATTAAATTCACGAGCAGAGTTTATGGAAGGCGTGCATTCTAAAAGATATTTGCAACGCTTTAGGATAAGAATGAAACTAGGCTATTTCAGATATGCATTCCGAAAGGATTTTACTTTTGGTTTAATTAATGCAAGTTCTTATCTTATATAGATAAGAACTGCTTGCTCTACTCTCAACTTAAAAAATTACTTTAAGAAATCTTAAATTTCAATTTTGTTTAATAAATGCAATGTAAGGTCTAACGCAATTTTATTGTTAAACCTGTGTGTTGTGTGCTATTGCATCTAGCTGCAGTATTATGAATGACCTGCAAAAAATAGGTGAATTGGTAGAAACTTGTTTTATATGGAATTGAGTCGCTAATACTTAAAGTCAACATTTGAATGAAAAAAATTTTCTATATTTTTTATCTAAAAATATTTCTTCACCTTTGAGCTTTAAATAAAAATTTATATATATATATATTTGAATATGGTATGTGTGCGTGTCCGCGCGTGTGTGTGTGTCTATACATATATATTATAAATTATTTCTTAATTCACCTATTCTTTGCAAAATGAAAACTCATACATTGGTCATATAAAATCATACGTAAAAAATTATAGAGGCTTGGATATGTCCCTTACATGTATCTGCTATTGTGTTTCCAAAAAAATTGTAATAATGCAAAAATTCGCGTATACACCAAACAGCAAACGTTCACAGCACTTGTAGAACAAATAATAATAAAACACATTTTTGACTTGTGAGTCGTAATTAAATTTCTTCAATTTGATTTTCCGAAGTTTCCCAAACCAATCCTTGAAGTTATATAAAGTATTCCAATTATAATTTGTAATTTAAAATATTTTAAGAATCTATTTCCGTGATGCGTTTAAGTCAATTAATATTTTTTTCTTCGTTTGTCATGCATGATTAATTAACTCCAACTCAAACATTCATTAATAACTTATTTCAGATGAATCAACGGTACTTGGAATCAGGCAATCATATTTGGCGCCAAATGGTTCGGCTCTATTCACCTTGGCTCGAATGATAAGAAGTGTCGCGATTATCGCGTTTGTCTGATTTACCATCTAATATGTATATATGACGAGATCCTAAACGTCCTAAACTCACCTGTAAATTGTTTACAGATAGAATGAACGATACACGTGGCGTAGAATTTGTGTGGGAAAATCCTATAAAGCATCCACAATGTCCTCATGGTAATTCTCACACCTGTACATATTGAAGTTTATGACATTTATTATATATTACAAAAAAAATTTTTCTTCTGCAGGACCAACTTTACTATTTAGAAGATATGTCACGGATGGAGAAAAAAGATTTTATGCGTGCTCCGCTTGTCGTGACAGAAAATTATGCAGATTCTATTTAAACTATGGACAAGAATTGTCAAAATCTCAAGAGCATATGTGGGAGCTGGAAAATAAAAGGTTCGCTCGGCGCTATGTTCATCGAGAATTGTATATTCATTTTAACAAACTTAGGACAGCATCTGTGTCGAGAAGATGTTATTGCCATAATTGTGAGAAATTAATATTTAATTCTGAAAAAGATGACCACATGGATCATGAGATTACAGAGAATTTAAGCGATTATCAGATGCGTCATCCAACAGAGCTTTTAAAACCTTTAGAGAATGCGAAGAAGGAAGCGCAATACTTATTTTCTAAGAAATCTACAGAAGATATAATAAATATGCTTTTGAAACTTAGAGCTAAGCAGATCCTTTGTATTGGCACGCCAAGAATACATGAATATATAATCGAGCATCACGCAGATAAAATGTCTTCTTTCCTTTTAGACTTTGACGGAAGATTTGTAAGTATTTTTAGTAGAAATTATCAATCATTATCTCAATTTATTATATATTTTAATCATTTTTATAATACATTTATGTAAATATGTTTTTTTCATATGTAATTTTAGCATAACTTTTTTGGACCACTGGAGTATTGCTGGTACAACCTTTTCAATCATCATTTTTTTAACAAAGATGCTATTAACGTGTTCAAAGATTTTCTTACTCAAAATGAGGGAAAGGATACATACTTAATATGCGATCCTCCATTTGGTGGCCGTTTAGAACCCATATCGTATACGATAAAAACGATATTTGACCTGCACAGAACTTTGAATAAGCATGTTAATAATGATAACTTTTTCTTGAAAATCATGTGTATATTTCCATATTTTATGGAGCATATAATGAGAGAAAAGAGCAATCCGCCACATGTGACTGGTGGCTTGAAAGATTTTAAAATGTCTGATTATAAAGTGGATTATGATAATCATCCCTTATTTATATCAGAAGAACATGGTAGAAAGCACGGTTCTCCAGTGAGAATTTTTACAAATATACCCTTGAATCTACTACAGCTTCCTTTATCTGATGGGTATAAATTTTGTCAAGATTGTGAAAAATGGATTTCTAATGAAAATAAACATTGCAAGAAATGTAAAGAATGTACTTCCAAAGATGGTCAAACATACAAGCACTGCGATATATGTAAACGATGCGTAAAGCCTAGTTGGGGACATTGTCATATTTGCAAAAGATGTGTATTACAGAAACATATATGTGGCTCAACACCGAATATTGTAGGAAGGTGTTTTAACTGTGATAAATTAGGTAAATACTAGTATGATAATTTCTAATACTCCTAATAATGATTATTTCCATTAATAACATTTTATTAATTTATTTATAGGTCACACGAGAAAAGAATGTCCTAATTTACTTTCTACTGAAGTCACAAATGAGACAGATATAAAGAAACGCAAAGCGGATTGTGAAGTAAAGACATCTTCAATTAAGAAAGGCAAAATTGGATCTAAGGAAGTTAAACGAAAAACTGTCACAGTTAATAAAAAGAAAGCTTTAAAATTAAGAAAAAATAAGAACTTGAAAAATAAAAAAGAACGAGTAAAATAAAGATGTTAATGTAATATATGTTTATATAATGTTATAGTGTGTATTTATGAGTATGATTGATGTAAATATTATATTTATATTTAATTTAAAAAATTCGTAAAGATATTTTAATTTTTTACATATTTTTTAATTTTATTTAGTATTTATAGTAAAAAAGAGCTAGAAACCAGCTTCCGTAACAATGAATGGAAGAATAGCATCTTATTATACATTTATTCTTATATAGAGATCGAATTTCCATAATCTTTAGAGTGCTGAATTGAAATATTCCCGAATACCCAGAAGGAATTTTAAGTACGGAGATTCAATGATATAAATACCCGAGGGAGCTCCTCGAGGCACAGTAGTGTCTTTCCAATCGTTCATATATCATCTCGCGCAACATCGCCAAAGTCTATTCAGAATGTTAAAGGAACTCGTCGTTCTTGCAAGTTTAATTTTTCTAAGTTATGCCTGTTTGATTACGAATTGCCCTCGTGGCGGAAAGAGGGGTGATATCGCACCTTTAGGAACTATTGTACGAGAAGTACGTTATATTTTTAATATTATGTATTTTTTTAATAAAATTCTATTGATTTTAGCTATATTACCTTCTTGCAGATAAATTCGATTTTAGCAGCATATTCATTAATATCTTCATAATTTATACATAAATACACAACATATGTTGTTTATAATTGAGTCATTGAACACAATATTCTTTTGCCAGTGTCCTTCGTGTGGTCCCAATCATCTAGGTCAATGCTTTGGGCCCTATATCTGCTGTGGCCCTAATATCGGTTGCTTCATAGGAACATCAGAAACCTATCGATGCAGAAAGGAAAGCCTATACACCAGGCCTTGCGTTGCTGGATACGCGATGTGTCGTGGAAATACAGCAAGATGCGCTTCAAACGGAATTTGCTGCTCTCAAGGTGAAGTAAATTAAAAAATTTCTTTTGATTGAATTTTGTAAATTTTATTTTAAATAAAATTTATATACGATATTTTTGATCAAAATAAATAAAGTTTGTATTAGAAACTCACAACGAAAATTGATTAGATAACTAATTTATAAGATTAGATAAATAATTTATAATTTATAAGAAACTTTGTGTAATACGGAGATTGATGTAGCAATAATTAAAATAATAAACTTGCAGTTAGAAATTAGAAGCTACCAGCCACGCAGTGCTGTTAAATTTATATATATATATATATATTGAAATATGTACATGAAAATTATTTTGTTTAGAATCCTGCCACATGGATACATCATGCAAAAATTCCGATGGTATTCGCAACGATCAAACATTCAATACTAATTTGAATGAAGTATTCCCAGGCAATGAAGTCTCTCGCGAAATAATGTAATTAATTTCATAGTTATCGTTTAGTATTCTGATGTTTTAACTTACATAAAAATACAATTATGCAGTATACAAATAAAAACGCAAACCTATAAATTATACAGTGTAATTTTTTTTAAAAAAGATTCCTGTTAATTTAACATAATTTAATAATATGTACATAATATATTTATCATAAAAATGCAATATAAATTTTTTATTTCATCGGTATAATCACACAAATTATTGCTGTATCTATTATATATGAATGAATTTTATTTAGCATTATTAATTATTTTGGTGCAATATAAATTTTATTTATTCATGATTAACATACATGGCACAAATTGTTTAATCTTTATTAATATACTCCACTATATCTCCATATTCCATTTCACTGTGCAAATAAAATTCCAACGGAATATAGACTGTAAAAAAATATTTCGCACTCATCTTTTAAAATTGTCATTAAAATTTTACGATTGCATTCGTAATAGCGGATGTTAGCGAGCGATTGCTGTATTTAAGATTCAATGTTCGTAATGGCGAGATATATATCTGCGAGAAAAGAGTCAGATATCTTTCAATCTTTGAGCGCATTTTTTACGCGGAATTTCAATTAAACTGAACATTACATTCCATCATAGATCGAAACAGGTACTCGACTCGATCATAGAATAAAAGATCAAACAACCGATTATCCGATTCGAAAAATATCGTTCAGTACATTACAAAATCATAAAATAATCCTACAATCGATTCAGGAAATAAATTCTATTGCGATCAATTGCGTTCATTTGATCCGATTGTTCCTTTTACTGTCTATTTCATTCGGCTATCGAGAGAATGGAATTTCTTACTGCTTATTACCTGATTACGTCACCGGACGGAAAAGAAAGAGGGACCGCTGTGAATGAATTTGATTGCATAAATATGTCCAAGAGAGAAACTTGAAGAGATCAGCTGACATCTTGGTGAGATTCTTGGGAGCTTCTTACATATTTTCTCATATATTTAAGAACATTTATTTTTCATATGAATTATCGATGTAGAATCGGGAATATTTTGCTACCGCGGAGTTTCCTTCGCGCCGAAATCACCGCGGTGTGCGCACTCGACGTTCAAATTTTCGGCCAATCCGGACCAGTCCGGACGAACTCGCACGAGACGCGCCAAAGGTCACCGATCGGGCGCGAGGATTTGAATCGCCGAAGCGAGACCGATCGAGTCTGCCGCGGGCGTGCGGAAACGATTTCTCCTTCTCCTCGTAGGTTTACACGAAAATGGATGTTCGATGTGACCGCGCGAGTCGTTCGGATTCTAGCCGATTTTCTCCAGCCGCTCGTAGCACGTAGACAGCCTCTGAGGAAAAGAGTGGCCAATTGGATCACGTGACCGCGTCTCTTCTTTCGCTCGGGTAATGAAGAGTCTTGACCAATCAGAATATCGGTTTAGACGGTTATTTCCAGTAGATCATACCAGAGTTGTTAAAGTTACTTTATAAAAGTAACTCGTTACAGTTATTTTCTTTAAAATGTAACTCGTTACAGTTCCTAGTTACAAATTTTGAAAAATAACTCGTTACAGTTACCGTTACTTAAAACGTAACGAAACGTTACCTTTCCGTTACTTTTTGTTAGTGCTGAAATAAGACTAATAATGAGTTTTACGAGCAAGAAAAGAAGCGAAAGAGAGGTTTATTTGGAGTTCAGAATTTGGACAAAATTGAGATATAGAAT
>VBVR01003632.1:0-16897 GCA_011638315.1 Tetramorium parvispinum
TGTGAATATTGCGAAATGTTCCATAATAATTGTATAACATTTTAATTAGGTTTTGCGGAAATTTATTCGTTCGCTTCTCGCAGTCAGCTGAGTACTCTCACAATTAGTGAATTTTTAATAATCATTGAACCATCTGTGTCTCAAAATATAAAACTTCATTCCGAATATCTCATCTGATGTTTTTTGGATTTATGTAATAATCGTAAATACGATTTTCAAAAATGACTAGTATTCGTTAATCCGAAAATTAATGCTGATAACAAGCAATAATATGAGAATTGAATAATAATTTTAGAAAAACAGACTAAAATGTGGTCATCGATACAAAATTATTACATTTACATATTACTCATTAAAACGTGAAAAAATGGCAGTGCTAAATATATATAATTTTTGCTCACACTTTTGGCATTATTCAGAAAATTATATGTTCGTAAATTCGTTTTTTTTATCAATAACGCCGATATCAGTGATAACTAATAATAATATTTTACGACGCAAATAATTTGCGATATATTGCATGAGTTTACACGATTGTTTCATCGCACAGAAGCATATTCTAATAAAAAAGAAAATTTTGCAATCTCTTGAGAATTAAAATTTCTTTGTTGCTTATCGTGTCATGTAGCTAATGTGTGACAAGCACGCGATAATTTATGGTAGGCAGGTAGATAACGGTTGTTTTTATTTGTAATCCGTGAGACATCAGAAATCAAATGTGAGAATTAGCGGATCTAACGCCAGCCGCAGGATCGTTAGAGCAACAATAGACCAACAAATGTGAATGTCAGATATGTCCACCTCCTTTGTAGAATCGCATTGTTCATACCCGGGCGCGCTAATGACTTTCAACGAATTATACGTCACTCGACTCGATTTTAACGCTTGAACATTTATAGCTTCATTACTCATTATATTCTTATAGCAAAAATTCTAAGTACTGTTAAAGTTGTCTATAGGTATTTAAAATTAAAATGAATTGAATTAAATATTATAATATTGAAGTACGCTTTATAATAAAATTAAAAATCATTACGATTGTTAATCCAATTCGCTCTCTAATATTATTGAAATCATAATTCGGTAAAAGGATACTGGTTAATATTATTGGAAAATATTGCAATATCATGCTCATTTTCGTCAGGGTGTAATTATTATTTATCGAGAGTGTAAAATTGAATGTCTATCATTATAATTATAATTACATAAAATTAATACAACATAGAAACTTCGTACGTATCCGCACTCAAGACTCAAGAAAATTAGTAAGAAATCTGTGAATATTGTGCTTCCTAAGTCCACGGTTATACTTTCTAAATTGCGTCTTTAGATACGAGAAAGTGAAATACAGGAAGGTTCGACCTCTAAATCCGCCGGGCAGTAATGACGGATGAACTTCGCGTATAGCAGTGTACTCGATTTAGAACCGACATATCGACGATTCGGGCGGGCCAAGGCGGTGCCAACACTTAAATGAGTTTGCATTTAAACACACAATCGCACAAGCGAAGTGCATCGCCGTTGGGACGAACTCATTGCTGTCAATTTGTCGCGACGTCTCCTCTCTATAGCTCGATCTCCGAGTCGGACTTTTAATAGAATTCGGGGTGGATATCTAACAGTGCGATCGATACGACGAATTGCGCCAAGATTAGCGCGAGCGAGATTCAAAGTACGACACGATTTAATGACGGGAATGTTTTTCGATTTACACATTTTAGGAAGATGTCAATTAATAGAAAAGTATCTGGCGATATTAAATTGATATCTCTTGTCTTTCACGGTAAGCTGTGACATGTAAATACCGTTTGCGGTGATAATTTAAATGAAATATTTAAGTCGATGCACTTTAATTATGTCGATCTATATAAAAGATGAATATAAGTTAAAAATGCGAGCAAGAATTTTCTCGCGTTCGTTTATTGTTACATTTAGAAAGATGTAAGTGGAAAAGTGATAACAGCACGTGTGATCTTAAACATTTCGCCAGTTTTTATACGGCGTTGAAACAGAATTATTAACATGTTTTGCATCGTTACCATTCGCGATTCCTAGAAATTAAATTAGAGCGTCTATGCATTAGACATTGCAATTTCTCACATGTAACAGGTTTATATATAACAACGAGTAATTATAACGGCAATCATCGTATGACTCTACATACGCACGAGTGTAGGCGAGCATCCTGCCAAGCGTCATGCTTTCGCAATTAAACGCACGAAAGTGCCGGGTGTGTAATACGTTTCCGCGGCGCAATTGCGTCTTTCTGTATAAAATTTTCCGACGCACTGTTGGCGAGAGTGTCATCGTCGCTGGTGTATCGATTATTGTCATTTAACGGAACGGGCAACGCTGGAAAACGGGCGCGCGGTGACAGATTCCCGATCGCCCGGCATGGCACGGGCAATACGGCCTGTGTTTCCTCTTCCGCATGCTACCAATAAATTAGCGTTATTTGCGGACTGTCACAATTCCGGGCGAAAAAACACTGTCGACACGTGAATTACGCGTGCACAATGGAAAACTGTTACGTGGTGCTTTATAGCTAAACGCGATGCACCGCTAGTCACGTATGTAAAGATAAAAAGGCGCACGAACGTGGAAGTGCTCCGATAATAAGAGATCCGCGCCGGTTTAATGATAGATAATGCGGTCTTGCGAGACTGGCGCGATCGGCCGTTACTTTCGAAACGATAGAAAGTAGGTATATCTTTTACCGGAAATTCATTTCATCTCGCGTTACTGGGAATATATTTTTTTACACACGCTGGGAACGCTTTTGCCGGATGCCCGTGTACTTTCGAGTCGAATCGCGTGAATTCGCGAGGATCGGATGGGATTCGCTTAATCGCGATGCAGGCCGATGAATTAGGGCGACCGCGGGTTTTTGCGCGGGGATTCCCCGAGTGTGCTCCCACCGAATGGTTTATTTTCCTCTCCCACGAAATGGCATGCTAGGGTTTCGCTCTTAAGCCTTTGATATTAAGGTTAATCTTCTTGATCTAGTTTTCTCTCGTGGGTTTTGCGCCAGGCGTTCGGTTCTCTCACGATGGCATATTAACTGCCGTTAATATCTCATATGCTGGAAAGCGAGCTTTCTACGTTTTTGATCGTGGAGCGAGCGATCGCGATGATCTGCCGGCACGATTCGTCCCTCGCATACGTAATTAAATCTGAATTTCATTTTGCACTAACTGATTCGGTTTAATTTGATTTCTGTAATTTTAAGGCATTTGTCTCTCTTTCTCTGCGAATTTAACTTTTATGAGATTATTTAATAGGTCGTGATTTGAAGCCAATTTTAACTCTTCATCTCGTGAATTACATCTCGCGATAAAATTATGTTTTGTTTTTCTCTGATATTTCTTCTTCTTCTTGTTTTAATTAGAGCGGAATTGTCGCGATTTTTAATAGACGATATCTTTTTACTTTTAATATCATCAGAGCTTCGGTCGTGAACCTAAGATTGCGTGTTTTACATTTTACCGTTTACATGTAATTACGAAAATCGTCGGATGCGATTTAATATTATCGCAGTGTGTTATTAAAAATTCGATAGATAACCTCTGTTTTTTTTATATAGCAATAATACTGTATTATGTGTCGTTTTGATTTAATATTATGAAATGTTGTTATGACTGCGCGAACGGCGTAATCGCATCTTTCTTCATCCAAGTCGTTTCGTAGGCGTTTTAGCGGAGTAAAAGATAATGGTGTAAAACCATGGTGAATGAGCAGGATGCGGGATCATCTCCCCAATTAAAGTTCCTCTACTCCGAGGACCCGTATTATCGTCTCGGGAAAACGCGACATCCGCATAATTTATCGAGGAACAACGTCTCCTTTAGAGAGATTCATAATGCTACAAGATTCAAGTTTATAACGCTTATAATTTATACATTCTATATAATTCCAACAAGGTTTACAGTCAATTTAAATTTACATCTAACTTACATTAACTTGCATTTAAGATCTATAATTGACATCTTTCAATATTTCCTCGGGGGGGGGGGGTAGTACACGTGCAAGTAAAGTTAGTATTAAGAAGCGTCGCTTTATTTACGCTCGCGTATCGCACGTGTAGTTGTTGTTACCATCAGGTAAAAAATCGCATCGCATATTTTTATATTTAACGCCGTAACGTCCTTCGAGGATTTAATTAAGGGCGCTCGGAGCGTTTTTGTCTCGTTGATTTAGCTCTTTTCAACTCTCGCTGCAGATATATTCGTAAACGATATCAATATTTCACGGATCGTTTGTCTGGCCTTTATCACGTACGTCCATTCTTTCATGCATATATAGATTTAATTATGTGTCCAAACTTTACGCGGTATGTAGATAAAGTTTCTCTGATATTTAATTTCTGTCTAACTTTCGCAATTGAAATTTATATTTTTTATTAAAATTACCATTTTTGTTCGTGAAAAGTGAAAAAATACGTTTTATCAAATTAATATACTATGAATCATTCATCTAATTGAAACACGGAGCAAATTAATCTGTATTATAAATTGTTTTATTTTGAATTATTTTTTATTATTATTAAATAAAAATTGAAATTAGAGATAAAACTATATATAAATTCTGATTTTAACATTTAATTGTTATTTTCATATTCATCTCTGTTTAAGTTTGAATTATGCGCGAAAGATCGGATGTCATTCGAGCGTACACGAAATAACCTGTTAATTTTTATAATTCAGCAAAACCGCTCACCAGGGTTAAAATCTGTGAGAAGAACGTCGCCGTGATTTATCCGGCATTGCCGGGTTGTCGTCCGGGCGGACCGGCTCTAACCAGAAACATTTTATCATAATAACCTCCGGTTTAACCGCGCGACTCCGTAGCCCGATAATCGTCCTAGAAAGAGGACTTGCTCTTCCATCTCGCTATTAATATCGTTTCGTGCTCGTAGTTCTCTTCTATTCGCGTTCGCGTTGATCTTTACGAGACGGCACGCGTTCGCGTTCGATTTTACGACGTGAAGAGACGCTCGAGGAAGGAACAAGCCGGTTAATGCCGGCTAAATATACGTCGTCGTGAAATTTTCAGAGGGGCTGCTATATGAGAACGAGTGGCCGTTCACGTTCGTGTTTGTGTTGGCATCGAAACGAGAATATTTCATTATTGATAATTATACGTAAAGAACTGCGTGTCATCATTTATCGTCGACGAAAACTTGTCCGTACAAGCATTCGCAAAGCTATTATTAATTTTCTTATGTTCTTTATGTAATGTGTAAGACGCAGTTATACAGTAGCGTGTACGGCAGTGCGATCGAACCGCAATATATAAGTGACTTATCGCGATTCACCATAAAATCCGGATTTTCCGTAATTGCTCGATATCGTTTCGGGAATTCTTATTCTCGCTATCGTGCGCGATGATAACGACGTTCTGAGGGCAGAAGATCGAAAAGAAATACTATTTACTGGACGCCAGAGAGGGATGGACGCGAAAGAGAGGAAAAAAGAATTACAGTGCAATGAACTGTTGTCCGTGCCACTGGCCGGCCTTGCGCGCAGCACTTATCGCGTACTATCAAAAGGCATTAACAAGCGTGCATACGGTTGATGGAATGAGTGAATTACAATTGCGATCCGTTGGAGCAACGGTGCATTTTGCGGTGGAAATCGTCGATCTTATTTACTGCATTGAATGCAATATACCGTGTTAACGAGGTACAAATGAAACGAATGTTTGAACAAGCATGAGTGTTCGGCAAGTCACGGATTCAAATGAGTTTGTCAGTGTAGAAATAAAAAAGTACGAAGGTGTAAAAATAGAAATTGGGTAGATCAAAGTACATTTGAATTAATAATTTATCTAAATACGTACAAACGCATATGAAATGAATCCATAATATTATTAATAAATTCTGCTCTGCAGTTAATTTCGACTAATTTAGTTCGGATGGAAATTAAAAAATTTCATATATTTCATTTTAAAATGTTATTAGCAATGTAAATAAGAAAATGTTTCATAATAAGTTTAACGGCAAACAGGTTTTTATTAAGTTTTTCTTCCGAATTAAGAGGAAATTAAAAATATAACATTAATTGCAGTCGTATCTCATACATTACAAATATGTTGTAACAGCTGTGAGCGCGAGAGAATTAATGATACTGTGCAAAGAGATAATTGGAATACATGGGTAAATGAAATTTTTATTTTTACCAAGAAAGTACGTAGATAATGATTCGGCGGAGAAACAACTCGGACGTGTTGCAATGTCAGTTATCGTTACCGTTTAATTCCCGCGGATTGTATAACGATAGGAAGTGCGAAGAATGATGCGAAGCCAGATTGAATAAGACGTAAATCCAGCGTCGATGTCACGTGAGAGGTTTCATGGAGTTTCATGGGGTCACATTAGCTGTCGGATTAATTAAATGTCTGTTGGCCTTCTAAGTTTTAATTTCTAATTGCGTTAGGATGGTGTTAGGTTTTGTATTCGGTTTGTTATTACATTGTTATCGAATCTACCGTGACACATAATTCTGGGGACAATCCCACGTAAGTCATCCGCTTACATAGTATGAGGAAAATGCGATGGCTATCGAGATATCAAAATCATAAACTTAGTTTCCTCGAGGACTTACGTGACATTTCAATTTTCCGCATAATTATTTTAATAGCAGAGAAACAATTTGCTGATTAATTCGGGCGGGGAAATAATTCGTATTACTTCGAACGAAATATGTATTTCTTTTTCTCAAGAAATCTTTTTTATTTACAAAATTAATTTTACAAAAAAGAGGAAGGAATAAAAACGATATAGTTTTTTTTTATTGAAGAAATTATTGTTACACAAATAATACATAAACATAACACATGAAATAATGTTTTCTCTTAATTTTTCAATATTTTCCGAGTCTATTTAACTGCGACAGTCCGTCAACTTTTTCTCAGCCAAGTACGATAATATTTGACGTCAAAATATTTAACTGCCTGACAGTTAATCCCCTAGTAACAACGTAATAATCACTCTGCAGTGGGACTTAAATTTGCACAAGTGGTTAACACGCCCGAATTAATATATCCGCGAATTAATACGCGTAATGACCGCCCGTTTAAGCGCACATGCAGAAATTATTTAAATCACAATTCCCTATCGGCGGTCGGGAGCGTCTTTAAAAGCGTCCGGGCGTCTTTAAAAAGCGTCCGGGTAAATGGTCAATTGAACTTTATCGATTATGGACGGTTTTTATCGCGATGTACACGTCGAACTTCGATCCACGATTCCTTTTGCCTCGGCGAGGCGGAAGATTATCAGCCTCCGCGCGCGCAGATATTGCAGCGCTGCAACGCGACGGCGACGCCGGCAGAGGCGTCTTCGGTATCACTGTCGCCTCTCGTCGCAGATAACCCGTGCTGGAGATAATGGACGCGACGCGGTAACTTTTCTATACACATCGCGCTTATTCCGTCAACAAGAGAAACAAGCGCGACGCTGCAAATCAGTCGTTTTCAAAAGGCTCGCAGATCCCCTGGAATGGCGCATTTCCGTTGTGAGTGATAGTGAACGCGT
The DNA here is from genome assembly GCA_011638315.1 of Tetramorium parvispinum. NCBI lineage: Eukaryota > Metazoa > Arthropoda > Insecta > Hymenoptera > Formicidae > Tetramorium > Tetramorium parvispinum. The sequence continues at coordinate 7,532 of VBVR01003632.1, forward strand.
CCGGATAAAACGTGAACACCCGGAGGAGAATTAATATCTTAGTAACAGGTAATTAATTCGTAGACGAGAAATGTAAGCATGCTTTCGTAGAAGCGAAAAAAGATATTTAGTCATTATTTAAGATCACGTATACAGTTTTCCTTCATTGTAAATTATATAACTTAATTCTCTTTGTAGTTAATAACTTGTTTTATATTTTTTTATTAATTAATTACTTATAATCACAAATAATAATGCAGTGATTATAATTCAATGTCAATATCATAGTTTCTTTCTTAATTTGAAAGTGACTATATTTGTTACAACTTGGTAAAGGCACTTGATTTCGAAAACAGTTAGTCATTACACATTTTGCTACAATTGTAAAGATAATGACTCCTAAAATGGAACGCGTATCTAATCGTGAGCTACTTGTTCTCGTATATGTTTGTACAAAGATTGTAAGTAACAACAATTTGCACAAACATTGTAAGATAGTTTAAGTGGGTCATCAAATATCCATTTCTATCAATATAGTTTTTAGTTCTAAAAATTAGAAAAAGATAAAACGTCAGTTCAACTAAGATTAAAGTTAATCTATATTGGCCAAAATGAACGTAAATATAATTTATTGTTTCCAAAGAGATGTTAAATATGATTTGCTGATAACACGTCACTTCGGAGTCAAGCTGTATCCGGTCTTGCTTACGTAACACGCTGTTTCCCAATTTTGGTAAAAAAGTTAAACATTGTTAGTACGAATAAATTAGAGCCCCTTAGTAAATTTGTTTATTTTTTCAATTAGCCATTTATTATTTTTCAACTTTTAATAATAATCTTAACTTTTTCTTGGGCGTTTTACAAAAATTTTTTAGTACCATGAGATATTAATCTCTATTTTTACAAGAATATGTAAATCAAGGATGAACAAGAATGTAAAATTTATTTTTATCCATTACAATGAATTCATTGTAAGATTCGTTTAAGATATACATTGTTGTAGATATACATCTTTACACAAAATCAAGAATTTTCATTAAATGATCAATGAATAAAGCTGTTTAGAAATTTCTTATCAATGACAATCTTAAAGATATTGATCGAACGTTCAATCCGTGGTCATAAGACAACGCTGCATCTGCGAGTAACAAGATTGATCGTTATTTCCGATTATATCACGCACGGCTTTTAGAGTTAGAAAATTCAGTCGTGTCAGAAAGTTAAGGCAAGACGGATAACTGTCAGGGAAAATTCTCGTGGAAAATTTCGTCTCATGCAATATGCAATTACAAATTATGTTGAATAACGCACGCAATCACAAAGGAGGGAAAAATGCGGCAATACGGGAAACTACCATGTTTATTGCCTCTTAACTGTAATTCGCTTTCGAAGTTAGTTCTAAGCGCATAGAAAGTGCGATGCATATATTGGTTTTAGCGGAAAGACACGCGGCACCTACACGTGTCGTAAGGCGTTACCACGGCGCTGCGAAAGTAGAAAAAAAAGCTGAGTCTATTGCAATAATTTAGTAATCGGATCTGAGGCACTCGCATTAAAGTACTTGTGTGTCGCAATCGACTCGGACTCAGACGGGATTTTATACCACTACAATAAAATTGAATCGCGAATGTTGCGCCAAATATCGCTGATTTAATAACGTAAAAGACACTCCTTCCGTAAACTTGATTTTTCCAGAACGATCACAATATTCCATAAAGAGACAAAATTTTCCAAAAAATTATTCGTAGAGAAATAAAATATTTAATTCTACTAAATAATAACGCAATTAATTAGATCATTTTAAACAGAAAATTATTCCAGAGTTTTGCTTTTCCAGAAGCAAAAACATTCCATAGTATAATTATGTAAAAGCATTCCTTTTTACAACTATTGCTCCCATTAATAACGAACGACACGTTTTCAATGCATAAAAGGTGTATTGATATAAAAATTAACGACGCCACGTGCGATGCCCATAAAATTCGCCGGCGTTTATGGAGAGAAATTCTTTCGCGAATGTGATTCAATTGGAAGTAAGTGATGGCTCCACGTTAATTTTATCATTACACGAAGAACGCAAAAGCTTTCAGTGTGGAACACATTTTCTCTCTCTCTCTCTCTCTCTCTCTTTAATATACCGTAATATCTACTATAATCTTTGAAAATTGCAGAAATTAGCGATATGATTATTTTCGATGTTATCGCGTGTATAATCATCCCTCGGCGCGAAAGGTGTCGACTTTTTTATCACACGCCGTGGCCTATCGGCACCGGTTCTTTTTTAGCCACCTGCTGCGACGGCGCGTGTTTAAAGACGGTGCGTGCATGTATGCAGGTGCGTTAGGAGACAACGCGCACGTGAGGGGCTCGTCGAACATACACAAGCGTCGCTCGGCGAGTTAGGACGAAGGCGGTATAGGGAGACGTATCGAGCGGCGGCGGCGGTGGCGGCGGCTGTGGAGAGAGGAACGCGCGCGCTGATCGGCGGCGGTGGTGTTCCGCCGTCGCCAGTGTCGGATGGAGATACGGCTTGGTCGTATCGTCCTGGTCCCTCATGTCGAGTCGCGCTGCGCCGCGCGTGTCACCGACTCTCACCGGCAAACGGAAGAGAGGAAACGCTGTGCTCGTCTTCGAGTTTGTGAGTGCCAGCGAGTGCCGAGCTCTCTCTCTTTCTCTCTCTCTCTCTCTCTGTTTCACTCCGGTTCTCTCTAGGGTTGCTGGAGAAATAACTCGGAGAGCGTTAACCCCTGATAAGCCCGAGGCGGAGGATAGCGCGCTGGATCGATCGATCGGCGATTTCGGCGAGAGAGTTCCCCGAATTTAAATCGCGCCTCCGACTTCGTAGACGGGGATTCCCCCGAGGCGGAAGAGACGCAACGTGCCGACGCCGAGTGGAGAGATTTAAATATTCTTGAGTGTCGCGGGACGCGAGAGAGATTTAATCCCCGACATAACCAGATGCGGGTGGAGCGCACTTTTCGATCGGGTTTATGAATGAATTTTTATAGCCGGAGTGCAGGGTAACGAGTTGGACGCTTTCATTGGGGATGAAGCGATTCGGAGAATCCTAGAGATCGCCGGGCGATGATCTATCGCTCTTGCGAGTCAGATCCGGCAAACTTTTTCTTCTCCTCGCTTTGGTCGTTAAATAAATAAATTGGTGGTGTATGATAGAACGTGGTGGATTATCAACGAACGGATCAACGAGAACGCGTGCTCCGACAACGCGGCGGAAGGTTTTAATTATTAGATTATTATTAGCATGCAGAGGATACGCACGCGCCGTTAAATCTGTGTAAATATCGGTCGAATAAATTTTGCTAACAGATATAACGCTGTGTGGTGAATTGAGGCATTATCCGAAAACGAATGGAACGATCTCGCGTCCATCGATGGAAATGGAAAAATTTGAATGTCCTTAAACATTGCTCGTACAATAATACGTAGAGTTGAATTCGCTGTTACTGGTTGCATTTTTATAATAACTGTCCTCGAATGAGACTTTCTGACAGGCGTGCATTTCAAGTATCCTTTAACGCTTATTTTATCAAGGGGCTCCTGCGTAATTGACCGGAAAATAAAAACAGACCTGCGACGAAGTATGGACGCTTTCTCTCTCTCTCTCTCTTCTTCCAGCATCCGCGAGTAAAATATCGAGCGCATTAAAGAAGAAAAGCACAATCGTGCACCATTAAACGAGAGTCATAATCGACGATGCCTCGAGAGATCTCTCGATGGACATTCGATCGGTTTCCAATCGCTGAAAATACCCAGTCAACGACACTCTGTTGATCTTTTAGCCTAACGACCGGCGGTGGAGAGAGCGAGCGAGAAAGGGAGAATGAGAGAAGAGAATCGATAGAGTGCACGGGCTTCGTGCCTTCTTGTCGTTAGTACGCAGTTCGACGAGTGCTTCGCCCTTTCCTGGTTGTTGGCCTGGCAACCGCGTGGCGATACCTTAAGGGTGCCGACATATCGCCCCCGCATCTCCCTGCAGCGATGACGACAAAGTACAGCCTTGTGTTCCTCGTCTTTTAACGAGACAATCAATTCGCGGAAGACACTCGCCGAGGAAGGAGCTAGAAGATCGTCAGCTGATCGAAGCCCTTCGTGACCGGAGCCGATCGAGTGGAGAGACTCGCCCAGTCAGGCTGGCTCTCGTCACTCTGAGTCGCCGATCGTTCGTAAAACCGTTCGAGCACGATCTCGAAGCCATAAATTTCGTCAATCTGGATCTTCGCGCCGCCACTCTGGATATTCCACGGAAACGAAAGTGTCCTGGAAGTTCGGACTCGCTGGAAACATTAGACACGCGGGGGAGGGACGTGATTCGTGACCTACGAAAAAGTCTCGCTGCTGAAAGGAGACGGAAGCCTGGGGGTTTCGAGACTCCGCGTGCGGATCTCGGAGAGACATCGGGAGAGGGTGTGCGAACGGGGGTGCATGGGAGAGGTGCACGGACATCTCAGAGAACCCATAATGCTTTGCTTCGTTCAGGGGTTCTATACGAAGGATGACTCGAAGTCGCGACGTAACAAAAGGTAAATGAAATTAGTAGAACGCAATTTAAGATTGCAGGTCGTAATTTATCACGAGATATCCTCGGGGAATCGCTGGAAGTTTTTCCGACTGCGGATTCTGAAAATATCTTCAGTTCGAAATAATTAAGTTTATCGCTTAATTGTATTTACATGGAATAATTTATTATCGTTTTATCTTTCTGAATAGAGAGACAGAGAGAGCTCGATATTTAGAAAATATAAATAAATAATAAATTTATATACGTAAATGAATGGCATATATTACGATATACTTGCGTATATTGTTTGTTAATTGTTATTGCAGATAGCTATTAATTTTGCATCTAAAATTAGCTCACCGATGGATAATCAATCAGATAGCTAATTAGTCAAGAGCTGAATTATGATAATCTGTACAGTACGATAATATACCGTATAACTTAATATTATTAAATATTTCCGCAATTTATGTAATTCGATGCAATGATCGCTTTATGCAGTTATTGCTGCTTTTGCCTTATTCGCATCCTCGGAATATTTTATATTGTAAAATATTTAAGTTGCTCTCATCGATTTCGATGGAATTTCCTACGAATGGCGACGCGATTTCGAATCAATTTCGACTTCCATTGTTGAAAGCGGAATGTCGTTGCAATTTAATCAAATCCATTATTATGCGTTACAAATTAAATGACGGACAGTTTTATACCCACCCGGCGCGACTGTTACCAAAAATATCGGAAATAGCGCGAAAGATAACAAATTTATTTTTTCATTCGCGCGTGATAAAACGCAGAATCAGATTCTTCAGATTCTTCCGATGTTTCGGTATTTATAATCACGCTTCTCTTTCTATCACGCTGATAAAATAATTTCGTCTGTCACGCGTTTCGAGTTTGCGTCACTTGCGGCAATGGACAAAGGAAGAAAGAGACACGGCCATCTCTCGGTGTTTCTATTCCTGGGCTAAATACGGACGCGAGAAAAGGATTACCGAAGGAGGATCGCATTAGAGTGTATGCCTTATCGCGCAAGGGTTAATATAGATTCGAGAGAACGTGCTTTTTTTTCTTTTTCTCTCCCTTTACCCTCGGCTAGCACCGCGCATCGTCGTCCTATTTGGGTCACTGACGTCGCAAGCGTGTAACAACTGGCACAGGTTGTGTACGAAGATGAGAGCAGAGGCCAAAGCGATGCTCGAAGCGGCGAAGAGACCGACCGCGATTCCGGCGCGTTACGCGCTCCGCGTTTCTCTCTCTCTCTCTCTCTCTCTTTCTCTCTCTTTCGTTTTCTACGTCTCTCGACTATAAAACATATTAAAGTTTCGCACGATCGGAGATTATTCGCACGACAGATGACTTCGCTCAAGGAGAAATTGCTCGTCTCGCCGTCAATGTGTTCGGGAAAATTCTAAGGATATTGAGATATTGATTGAAACGTTGTTGATACCAGTACGCGTGAAATATTTGCGATTTAATATAGCGCGAAAGCTAAATTTAATGACGTTATTTTGAATTGGTTTTTCCTTAATTAAAACTTTTCAATTTGCAAGTAATTAAAAATGTTTAATTCTCGAAAGAGACAACTATTGGACTGGTATTATTATATAACGAATTTGTCTTGTTTGTTTATGAAGCGAATTTCAACCTTTCTCAGAATTGTAATATCAAAGTTTCGAGAATCATTAATCGCTTAAAAAATCTTACATAAATTCAAATTATTTATTATTTATTAAAATATCCTTTGATGTATTTTTTTAATTTGTGAACGCCAAGTTTGATTTATCTCAATTTCTCAAATGTACAACAAGATTAAATGCCATAGATTCAACTAATATTGAATATTTTTCATATGACACTATTGTTGAGTTTTTTATACTGGTGTCTGCGATTCGAATGACGTTCTTAGATGCAAATAAGATATTTCGAAATGACAAAGGGATTCACGTCGAAGACGAATATACGTAGATGCGTGTCGACGATCGGCAAAAAATCTCGCGTGACGCACATTGCGACGTTACATGATCGTGAGTAAAAACAGATTCGCGGGTTTCTAATTAATCGCAGGAAACGAGGAAAAAAATAACAGTGTTATAGTTGGCGTTCTAGTGAGAAGTTGCGGACTCACCGGCGTATTTTCGCTGCGTGCTAACACGAAGAAATGAAACGTTTCTAATTTCGACGTGACCCAAAAGGAAGGATAGTTCGCCGCTGTGTGTCGAACCGTCAACATGTCGTCGAATAATGATACGACGATCTAGCGTTGCAACAATCTTCTAATCTTCTAATTGATACAATTGATCCAATCGTGAGTAGTTATAAATGTCGGTCCTTTCATCGAGCCGCGAGAAATTAATTATACATATACATATATATATTTCCAGTTTATCTATGTTTAATAATATCTCTGCTAAACGCCGTGTGTGACAAGCTGGCGATTATCTCGAGAAACCGACGATTTCTTTAACTTCCTTCAACTTCCATCGCGCCGCGTGTTGGAGATTGCTTCCGATGATTAAACTTCAAGTTTAAAATTGTACCTCGCTTGACGTAACTTTCTGTTTACCATTTTTAAACTGAATACTAATTCTCCTTTTAATATTTAACGTTACTGGTTAAATATTAATAGCCATCGATTCTATCTCGAGTGGTTCTTACGGAATATCTACGTGGAATATCTACGACGTGGAATACGTTTTTTACTTCCTGATACGTTTCACACCGAATTGTGCTGGATACGATCGGGACGCTCGTTTCACGAACGATCGAATCTCGTAACCCAAAATAATGAATGCCAGCCTTATACCTGACGTGGAACGGTTTCGTCGTGACTGGACCGTTATGAAGCGGCAGTCGGCGATACCAGTTGGACGTGGTATCTTCATTAAGTGAAATACGAAGCGATGATACTTTATTTAACCGAATATCGTCACGAATCATCGAGTCTAAGCAACATTATTATTAAAGAAATTAATGATAAAAATTTAAATTACTATTAAATTACTATTTTTTAAATTATTTATTACATATTCTGAAATATATAACATGAATGATATTTATGCACGAAGGGATAATGGTTAATTAACAGTTTATTGAAAAAGGAATCGAAATCATCTGAATAAATCCTCTTGTGTGAGATATAGACTTTAATGCATATTTTTAAAACATGTTGAAGCCATCATATATTTTATTTATTTTTACTAACACTTTAACTCCATGAGTCATGATCTCTTCATTTTTGCGTTGAACAATGCCAGGCGTTCTTCTCTTTAAATGTATCTTTCGCAATTTAAATTCCTTCCTTCTTTACGCACTTCTGTCTCTTTCAGGACACGGTACCATTCTCTCTCTCACTTTTTTCTATGTTCCTTTCTCCTCTTCCGCTTTTATTCCGTTTCAATCACCGGGAAGCTTCACGTAGCTCGCCGCAATGCTCGTAATCGCGAATTTTTTATCGGGGTCATCGCACACGATGCTGCACCCGTGGGTTTCTAGGGTCAATCAGCGGCGACAGCGGCGGCAACGGCGGTCCCGGGGCGTACGGAAGAGAGAGGAATACCGCTAAGCTCCTCGGCTCGTAGAACGACGACCTCGCGGAACCGGCGTGGCGCGATGTCTCGGGGCTCGCTCGCTTCGCGAGCGCAGTAGCAGCTGCCGTCGCCGGCTCGTTTTCACAGCGCGTTCACGTGGCACGGCTCTGCTATTCAGCCGGCCGTCGGCGTTGTATACCGCGATCGCCGTAACTTCCGCACTCCGGATCGCTTCATTCACTACGCGCGTCGGCGGGATCACCGCGTAGGCCCTGTCGGAATTAAAAGGTCATCGTAGAAGACGTTGGAGATTCTCTTAGACATCTGTTAAAATCACGCTTTCGTCGCGATTGTATTATCTTATTTATTTTCGGCGGCGTTACATATGATTATAAATCATATATGATTAAGTATGAGATGATTTATGTGTTAAATAAGTGAATTTGTCGTTAGTCAGCACAATTTTCTTGAGGACTTAATATGCATATTTTTATTTATTTATTTTTCATTTAGTATGTCGTAAGATTTGTACTTTAATAATAGTCTCTATAATTTGTTCTATAGAACATGTAATATCGAATAACATGTAATATCGAAAGCAGGCAGCTCGGTTTCATTCATAGAACCCTTTGCTTGTAAAGGGCAAGTTTTTCATTAAAGAAATGTCGAACTTTAAGTTTGACGTGTGGATTTAAATTTATCTCAAACTTTACGCGCGCAAGTTATTTTAAGGCAATCTTAACTGAAATATAATTAAAAGTAAACTTTAGACTCTTATCAGAGGTAATTTTTGCTTAATTAAATTGTAACAACTCAATTCTGATGTTTGTATCATTCGTGACTTTATTATCAATAGAGATGGGAATTAATTTAGTCTCGCATAAAGTATGCTAAACGAAAAGACAGCCGCGAAATCGCAACGACAAAACGGGATATGATGACGCACGTTGATCTCTCCGCAGTAATATTATACAATAATGATGCAATATTGAGGAACCAGGTAACAGTCTGACCTAATAATACATTTATAACAAAATCGGTGACATTTGCATTCATAATTTAATAATTGTTTTATCACTCATTACGAGTGGACGATTATTTTAACCCGTTGATTAAAATTGCAAAGTTCATTGTTGAAATGCAAATAATTGTGGCATCATGAAAGTTTTTTATAGAAATTTATGTTTAATTAGAGGTAAAAAAGATTCTAAAGAGTACACACTTAAAATTTAATAATATATCTACATCTTTATCTCTTTAAATCTCTTAGACATAACAAGGAAAAGTAAAATTATATTTATTTCTATGAAATCTATTGAAATGATAATGGTGAATAGC
>VBVR01003633.1:0-16893 GCA_011638315.1 Tetramorium parvispinum
ATATTGTGCTCGTCCATCACGAAAAGCCGGCAGTATCACTCAAAAACTCAGTTTAAAAAAAATCTGTTTTCATGTTTCCTAATAGCCAATAAAAAAAAAGAACAATACATGGGGTTCTATGAACATGAAAAAAAAAAGCTGGCGTAGCCTAAAAACCGGTTCGAAATGACAATGTGCTTTTTCAGCCAGTATGACATATTTTGCCTGGCATGATGAACAGATTGCAACGATGGTACATGTAACGCATCCCCGTTCGCACGTTTGCACTAATCCTGCGGGATGCACTTCGAAAGTTTTAAATTCTAAGTGCAACTGGAGAGTTCGTCGAATGTGTTTCACGAAAGTTGTATACGACTTGTGTGACGAAGTCCTGGTAACTTATTTACGATACAATCGGGACTCGAGAACGATGTAAGCAATAATGCAGTACCGATGATAATCGCGCGATCGCAGAATATTCCTTTTTTTAACGAAACATACATATCTCTTTAATCATGCAATATTTAATAATTTTTTTAAAACAAGAAATTAATTCTTAATATCCGAAAACATGTATTAATATTTGAAGAATACTTTAATATTATAATATATTAATATTTAATATATTATAATACTTTCAAACATTAAGGACTAATTTCCTAGATTAAAGGGACGATGGGAGAAACATTTGAAAATATGAAAAATACAATGATAAGATATCATTGTATAAAGATAAAGGAACTATTTTTACAAATTGGTTTGTAAAATTTATTTCAGGTTGTTTAATATTAACTTATAACATTTCCGTCAAAAGATTAATGTTATTAGTGCTATTAATATATTGTCAGATTTTATAAGTTATTACATTATACTTTTCTAAATTTCATCACAAGTTTTTAATGTAATAATAACGTCTTTAAAATTGTTCATTAAATTTTAAGTTCTTTACATAAAATATTTATTAAATTTTTTAAGATTATAATTTTTCTAGTAGATTTGAAATAGTTTATACAGCACAATGTCATATTATAGAAAATAATGAATCTGTATTTTATCGTAATTCTTTATTAACAGGTACTGTAAGTAAATTTTAACTTTTTTCCACAAAGCGTCCTGAATTTTTATTTGATATATATAAATTAGATGTTTCCATTGATAAATAGACTTGGCGTGTATCTTTCTATCGAGTGAAAAAAAAAGACGCATAGTCTTTTATAATAGTCTTCTGGTCGGGAAAATCTTTCGCAATGTCACACGAATAAATCCAAAAGGAACTCCGGGAAATGGACGACATCTCGGCTCGTACAAGGCGGTGAGGGCGTGCAAAAGGAGCTTTACCGGTAGAATGTGTACACATTGACGCTTCCACAGAGCCGGAAATCTCGGGGCCGACTACCATCCATTCCACCGATTCTGCTAAGGCAGCTGGTTAGCCGACGCGGGCTGTCAAGCGCACAACTCGGAGCGAGTCCAAAGGCGCGTTTGGACCACTCAGGAGATTTCGGTTCGACTCCAAAGTGGAGGTTGTATCGCTCTTCTTGAACAGCACGTTCGTCGTTGCAAGTGCAGCAAGACGCACAACACCAATACCAATGCCGGAGTTACTGTCGCTGACTTGCGGACCGACCGCGCGGCCAATCGAATTTTACCATGAAATTTTTGCCACTTCGCGAACGAGAAATGAAAAATTCGCAGAAAAGTGGCGACGCGAAATTTTCGTGAAGAGTTTATCCGAAAATTTGAAGATTTTTATGTAAAATTAACAGCAAAATGCGATAATGAATATTGAAGATTGCTTCTACGTTGAGATTTGCACTGTAAAATATATACGCATTAATGTAAAATTTATACATTGTAAAATATATACACATTAATGTAAAATTATATTTTAAATATTATATAAATCAGTAACATATAATATAGCAAAATGATATTGAGAATTTTGGGAAAATTGAGAAATTCTGCAACTTTATTTATTAGTGACATTTATTATTTACAATAAATATCAATAATAACTATTGTTCATTACAACGAAGATAGAGAAATTTTGGATATTGTATGTGTATATAAAATTTACTTTTTGTTACATTGTCTTTAATAATAAAAATGATAATGTAATCAAAATAATTCATTATTTGAGACATATTAATTCTCTTTGTATTTTTTACTATTATTTAAAATTATAAATAGCTGGAAAACTACATAAATCCACAAGAGAAAATATTTGTTTTTCGATTTCAATCTTTTCGACACAGCTATTATTAAAAATTTTACTTGTTTTTTTTTTGTACAAGTATGACGAGATAGGTTTCTCAGTTAGACTTAATTAAGATATAAATTCTTTAAAATGACTCTTCTGTATTATAAATTTGAGTTCGAGAGATCTACCCTAGCGAATATACAACATCGAATCTGATATGACAAACTGAAATTGCAAATATTGTCGAGATTTGCATATAAACTGATTTTTTAAACATACGGCCATCTTTTTTCTTTATTCAAAATGCGAGAAATATCAATGCAGTCTCTGTATTTTGGTTAATACTATGAAGTCAGTTATTTCAAATTCAAAAATTTTATCTCTAATTATAACCAAGCATTTCAAAATTTATAAAGTTTAATTTATTTAATTAAAAAGAGATAAGATTGAAACAGTTAATATTTAGTTTCAGTTTCAAAAGGCATCGATTAAAATAGAAGAAGAACATAAAACTTTTTAAGAAAGTGTTCTGTGAAATTGAATGATTTTAAATAATATTTGAACACAAATTATATACCTGATTTTTATCTTTTTATTTATTTTCATGTTTAATTATTCTAGCAATAAATGAAACCAATATAATCTATTAAATGGAAAAATGGATTGGATATATAATCTATTAAATGGAAAAATGGATGCTTCCGGTGGTATTTATTAAATCTCATTAATTCTCAGCAATAAATAATATTAAAACCTATATTTCAACTTTCGTATGTAAAGCTCCAAATGTGCCGTACATTTTTCCTTTTTGGTTGACGCAATCTTTATGAAGCATATATCTGTTATATTTCGCTCGAAAAGTTCATTTCCGAATCTATGGAAATCCTATTTTTTAGTATTAAAATATCAACTCGGATTGTATTAATAAATATACAAGTAACATGCCATGCATGGCATCGCTTAATATTTGCTTCTCACTTATTTACAAACGGAACAGAAAGAACGCTTGTTGCATCGTTACCATGGACCGGCGAGTAGTTATTGCAGAATATATTCAACGCAGCGGTGATATTTCAGACCGCGGAGGCAATATGGCGGCCTGCATAAGCGCCAAATCATAAATAAAACCACTCACATTGCCTTGCGTCCGTTGAGAATATCGAGAAAGATTATATTATGGAAAAATATTTTCGGAATTGCTTTATTGTAGAAGTAATACAAGTTAATTGTTATTAAAGCAAATAATCAATAACTTGGAATCCAATTAGTGTGTCTCATGAATTTATCAGATTTTAGATATAATTGCAAATTATATGAATTATTCATCCTTTTGACCCAATTTGATATAGTAATTGATGAAAATAGCAAATAGTGTCTGTCTACAATAATATGTACGTGTGTTTCCTTAATTATTAACATTTAAGAATCCACTACTAGTCATTTATAAATAACACTCCAGTCTATTTCGTATCTCTTTTATTTACTCATATTTAATACATTCTATAAATATTCTACAATTTTTCACTGAAAATGTGACCAATATGTAAATTTATAAGGCAAATTATCATATTTGGGAACAGAATAACGTACAATCTTGTAGCAAATTCTTAATATAATTATCTTCTCAAATCTATTAAGATACAATAATTCCATTACAAAAATTTCATTGCAATTATATGTTGTATTAAAAGATTAAATATTTTGTAATTGACAATAGTTTCATCTTAGCTTATTCTGCCAAAGAAATTCACTTTATCATGTGCATCTGGCGGTCTCGTTAATACACTTGCTATTGTTATTTTAAGTGTGGAATCTTATGGCATTTTCAATAATCTTTTTGATTTTATTTATTGTTATTATACATTTTATTCAATTAATCATGCTCGTATTATCAGATTACTCACTGCTATTTGAAGACTCGTGGCAACAACGAATACATGCAAATTCACTCTTAAAAAAGGCGTGTTAAATTGATATATTTTATTGGTTATACCTTTTGATAATTTAACACAGATAATCAAATTATCACAATGTATCGAATAAGATGTGAAAATTATTTGCTATTTTTTACTTCTAAAACAAATTTTTTAATTTTTAAAAAGTTACGAGACGATAGTTCAATATTAAGTAATTTTTTAAAAGTTCACTCTTAAAAAAGGCGTATTAAATTGATATATTTTATTGATTATACCTTTTGATAATTTGACACAGATAATCAAATTATCACAATGTATCGAATAAGATGTGAAAATTATTTGTTATTTTTTTACTTCTAAAACAAATTTTTAAAAAGTTACGAGGTTTGATAGTTCAATATTTAGTCATTTTTTAAAAGTGGAGCAAAAAAATTATTTTTAAAAGTAAAAGATAGCAAAAAATGAGTAAATAATTCTCATGTCTTACTGGTTACGTTCTGATAATTTAGCTCAGATATCTTAATATATAGGTATTATCTTAATATTATAGGTATAAAGCTATCTGAGCCAAATTATCACGATGCAATGAATAAGACATACGTATTTTATGACATTATTAAAACAAAAAAGAAAAAAAATAGTAAAATTTTTCAATATTGTATCGTAATAATTTTTGATGGTTACATTTCTTCGTACAAATTGGTCAAATTTTGTACAAATTACAATTTTAAATGTTTTATATTCTCTTGACAGGTTTACTAATTATCGTTCCATACGTCGAACATATGTTTCCATCAGTTCTGACAAGAGATGCGGAAGGTATTTTCTTTGCGTGTTGATTTAGGATTGAGGCTTACTTTATCGATGATCAAACTATGGTTGGTTTATCGGCCGTTATCCAACTGATAATCTAACGATAGTTGGAATACGAGTAACGTGCTGGAACGCAAGCGCGATTTTACCTTTAATCAGGTCGTTGAACGTGGCGCGAGAACGTAAGCTCAGCCATGTATAATCGAACATACGATGCACGTTGATTTGCATGCAGTACTAAATTACAGACGTAAATAATCCGCGACGTCATACCTTGATATCAATTGATCGGATATCAATTAATATGTTACTGTTATAAATTAATAAATATCATCATTTGCATATAGCTTGCAAAATTAAAAAGGAAATTACAAAATTGTACGGTTAATTAATTTTAATAGCCGCGATTTAATTATGCAGTTATTTGCAATCTGATTAAAAAAATGTTTGCATATTGTATAGTAATTTAAATTAATTGCCAATACCAATCTCTCTCACAGCTGTTTCTACATTTCTATATTTATCAAAAGGCTATAAACAATTATTGAAACAATTAAAAAATCGAAATGCGTATATAGTGAATGACTTATTATGGAATTTAGTTATAAACGAAACAAACTTTTCAAAAGTATCTAGAACAAATTTGTACGGTAGATATTTTCATCCATGCTGTATGATAATTTGAAAATAATTGAAAAGTTAAAATATATTTATATTAATTAAAAAATCATTATTTGAATGAAAAATAAATGTTGCCGATAATTATATAGATTTTGGTAGTGAGATGCAACTGATGGGCCATCTACTCGTAATTCTGCATTTGAAATAGGAGAGATTCCACATTTAGAATGTAATTTTCTCCGAGGGATAAAATAAGCAATCGATAAAGGACAAAAGTGTAGACAAATTTTCAATTTAGAAACGGAGCATAAGCGTGTCACCCCTGTTTTTCGCGTGAATTCCATTTATATTCTCAACCTAAAACAATAACTCCAAGATGGAGAGAATAGCCGTACTCAAAAAGAGCGTTTCTTTCATCCAATAACGGAAAATTTTATAAATGCTATATGGACTTTATATATTCTTTTTCGTTTTATTTAACATTTTCTCTCCTGTCATTATTTATTATTTATTTATTACAAAATAAAGATTTCTTATACATGAAATTATAAATAAGATGCTTTAGCGAAGCTTTATAAAAATTTCTGAATTGTATGTCATCTTCCTAACGAAACTTTCGGAGGCGGGAGCTATGTGACTGCCATTACTGTAGAGTCGAGGGAAATTCTTGACCCAGTACTTCCGCGAGAGTTGTAGGGCCGCGTGGTTTGAGTGGACTTTGAAATCCGGCGTCATCAGGTGGAGCGAGTTTTTGAGTGAGCAGCTGCTACTCATCATCGTTTAGCATCAGTAATGTTGGAAAAGTAGCCATTTTTTCCCGGCACATTTTTCTTAATTCATTATTTTTCGCTTGAACAATCTCTTAAAATTGCAATAACTAAATTGTACAATGATACCGCATTTTTTCTAGTCTTCTCCTTGAGAACTTCGAAATTACTTTCGGTTCACGTGAAACAAAATGTCACGATTAAAAATATTCCCAAGAAATAGATAATTATGAAAGAAAATTGTATCGGATCGCGAAAGTACTTCGTAGAAAAGAAGTAACCCCTAAGGTTAGCTCATCAATTTTTCGATTTTATGGTGCTTGTTCGAAATGACACGTGCTATTCGCACCCTCCTTAACTGTCAATCGCGGTGTCGTTTATTCCCTCAAAAAGGGACGAGCCCGGCTCGAAAAAAAAAGGGACGAGCGCCCGCGCCACGCGATAAGGCGGGGAGCGATGGCGTTGCGGGGGCGAGAGGGGTTGGCTGTACAGGCTGACAGAAGGATAGCATTGTTCGGAAGTACAATATACGTTGTTATGCCAAAGCGGCATGCACGACCCTCGAGTACAATGGCGTCAGCGCGGGAGGAAGATAGCGCGAACCCGCGAGGAGAGAATACGCGTCGTCAGTTTCGGCGCGGAGACTGCAACTTTTCCCGACCGCTCTCTTTCTCTCTCTCTCTCTCTCTCTTTCTCTCTCTCCTCCCGGCACACTTTTTTCCCGATACTGTTTTTTCCCATCCATGAATTATAGCTCACGGTAGAACGATTCTGGAACGCTCGCGCTTTTTATAGAGCCGCGGTGCCGTTCATCACCGCAGGATGTTCCCGGATACACATCCCGATAATTAAAGCGGAGCAGGACCTCGCGGGAGGAGAGTCGAGCCTTATTTATTTTCGACATTGTTTCAGCAAGAAATTTTTGACTTCAGGTTCTATATACACGATTCTCGTGCGGAAATAAAAGAGTTGTATACGTCCTGTACGAGAAAAACGTCTATAAAAATGAATTGACAGATATAACTAAAAGTAATTAAAAAGAAACATGCTTTACAAAAATATCACAAAAAAGTATAAAATTTAAATCTGTGTACAAATCATACAAAAAATTAATATTAGGTGTAACATTGTACAACGATACTCTAATAACAAATTATTAATTATTATCTATAATATAATAACGTTTTTATACTTATAAAATAGATACGTAAATAAGTTTCTCTCAAATTAATATTGTTGAAAGAAGAAACAAAAATTTTATATAAGGAATAATATATAAATAATGCTAAAAAATACTAAAGTAAAAAATAATTACCTATCAGAATTCATATTCTTAAACGTTTGCGTGCATGACTTATTTACTTTATTTACGTTTATTTTATTATTACTTAATATACATTTATTTGTATTAGTTATTGTGATGAGAACATGAAAAACATTAAACGATTGCTATATTGGTGAAACGAATTTCGTAAAAGCGTTTGTAAAATACATAACTTTTATTCAATCAGTAAGTTAAAAATATTATAAACAATGCAATATTGCGATGAATTTTGGTGGTAATTATTACAGCTGTTCGAAAGCACAAACGCGTCAAAAACAGGCACAGTTACGCGCCTGCAAGTGATAGTCGAGCGCCGAATTCAAAGCTGTGCTCTCGTACGTATTTCCTCGCGCTCGCTGCACGAGAATGAAAAGTCCGTTTCCCGACTTTCCTAGCGGCTGATAGTTTGTTTGCCACGTCCCAGCTTTTTTCTCTCGGCGTTTGTGCACGTGTGCTACGCAACACATATTCGCGTAATGGATATACATTTTCTAAAAACTAGCAATGTATAAGAATATTTTCAAACAGCGGAAATTGAATATATTTATGATAATATTAAAAATCACCAACCTAACCTGTAACGGCCTGGTCAATCAGTCGATTTTGTCAATAAATGCAAAATATCTCCCCGCAATTTAATTTAATTCTCTTAATATCTTCCCGTTATTAATTTCTTTAAATATATCCCATGGTTTATATTTCAATCATTATTAATTATTTCTGCCAATTATTTTATTTCGAACGCTATAATGGATTAGTATCATTTGTCGGGAACGTTCTCTCGTCCATTTTGTTTTATTCCGCTTGTTGCTATTTACGTAGCATTTAGTCATATTACGGTACTCTCTTCGTTTTAACAAATTTCCGATTATACTCTTATAGCTTTAAAATACACGTAAATATCTGTATTTCGATATTAAATACGCCGGGTCACAAAAATAACTACTTCTATCTGCGGATATATATAGAAATTTGTCTGTTAAACGCTATTAATTTTGTCACCGTCAGAGTAACACGATTTTTCATTTCAGTAAAATTTGTTATTCGCGATTCGTCACAGAAAGTTCGTATAATGTAATATCTAATTTCATATAATTGTTATAGATAATTGTTATAGATAATAGATTGACTTGTTCAAGAAACTGTCAAGAAGCAGTGCAACGAAAAGTAATTATCAAGTTTATCAAAACTTAAATCAAAATAGTTATTTGAAACTATTAATGGATTGCTAATTAATGAAAAGATAGAAAGTTTAAAACAGGAAATTAGTTTGTGACTTCATATATTTTTCATTATGAGTAATAAAATACTTAAAACTTTTATTATAGTGATAATATTGCATTATTGTGTTTTATAATTTTCATTTTTAAAAACTATTAATTTTATTTTGGATTGCCATTTGATTGAATTATTATTAATTTGTTATTAATAGAAGACTATTACGTTTTATTGATTTTTATTATATTTTGTTTTCTGTTTTTAAGTAATTTTTTTTAGAATCCTTTATTCAGAATCCAGATACTTTCTCTGATTGTTAGATTCGATTGCTTTGTTAGAAATGTATTAAAAGTTCTGTTGATTCTATTTAAATGTTAATTAATAAATATCTCAATTCTTAATCTTTCAATTTGTCCACCACGTCGGAAATCGCACAATCTATCCTGCCAGAAGGCCAATGTAAATTAGTATTCCTTTCGAGAAGACTCGAAACAGCTGACCCAGTAAGAGATTACTCTCCTGTCACAATATTAGCCCCTGAAACTCCTCGCAGAAACTTTTTTGTCTGTAAGTTCCAAACTACCAAAGATATTCCCTTTTAAGTATCCTGCTTCGTGTTTAATGAAAGGACGTGGGTGTAAGGACGGGACGGTCCCGGGATGGGGTTGAACATTGGAAACGATGGAATGAATTGAAGAGGAGCAAGGAAGCGTCAGGTGATAACATCAGAATGTAATTGAAACTTTCGCGCTGCTGCTCCGTCATTTTTCTGTCTGACATTTGGCGACGGCGACGACGACGACGACGACGACGACGACGTCGACGACGTCGACATCAACGGTAATGCCGACATCTGGATTCATTACTTATAGTCTGGCAACGCTCGGTTATTATGAAACTTACGGTGTCTCGGGATAGTAATTAAGGCGCCCTCTCACTTCCATTCTTTCTCTGAACGACGTTGTACTAATTAAACTGTGAGCGCTTGAATCTTGAATGAAGCCTGGAACGACTTTAAAAGAAAACGTTTAGGGCATCGAAATTATCTCACAATCAGTCGCGCCGAAAAAGATGCTGCTTCATGAAAAAGTATTCAATGTGTAAATAATTAGGAAATATATCGTCACCATAACGTTGAACGTTAAAGGATGGTTAAACATTTTTATACAGAAAAATAATGAAATAAAGATAGATAAATAATTATACATATATAAATGAATATTGTAAATAATTAAATAGGAGTACATATGTAGGAATTATTAGGACTTATTTAATTCAGTGAAATGCATTTTGTCAACTCTTCAATTAAATTAAATGATAAGAAATTTTGCAGTCAGATAATGAATTTTCCTTCGCAAACATCTGCTAAGGATTGTAATTGTAGATTTATAAAATCAAAGTTTTTTAACAAAGGTCTTCTCTCTATAATATGATCAAATGTTTACTTTGAGAAGAATGTTTACTTTGTTCTGTAACATTCAAATTTTAGGATGTACTCTATAATACATTTCATATAATATTTTAGCGGTCTTAATTTGGCATCTACAAATATTATGTACTTCTTAAAATTAAAAATGTTGACTGATTACGATAAATTTATTATAATTAAGTGTAATATATATAATTAAGTGAACGACATTGCGCACGAATGCTGCGTATAGTATAATACATTAATGTCACCATCTAGTTACGACGAGATTAATGTACGAATGTGTACTGTGACAAATAATTGTTTCTGTGCTACATCGCGACATTGTTGATAAATTTATTTAAGTATTGTACAGTTACTTTTGTCCGAATTTTGCAATTATTTTGAATCTAACATCGATTACATACATACATAAGCACGGCAAGATGATGACGACGTAATCTGAAGCTTCTATGTAGCATTTATATCTTTCTAAATGCTTGATGCATTCTACACATTATAGTATATAAATATCACACTACAAATAATTCATATTTTACATATATAATTAATACCAAAACATATTTTTTATAAAAACACCAATATAAATTTTTAATATTTTTCTTTCATATTTATGATTATTTCCTGAAGTAATTTTTAATTATACATATTTTACGTATTATCTAGACTGTGAATGATGTATGTATAATATTTTATATTTATATTATGAAAAGAAATATCTTAGGCCACAAAAAATATTTAAACAAATCAATTATTTAATAATATTATTTAATTTCTAATCTTATTATTTGACCTCTTTTCATGCATGTGTGTCTTATTTGTTAGTACTATTTCAATATAACTACAGAAAACGTCAGCAGCTTAACGAATTATTTGTGCACTCTATGATTTTCAATTGTTGTCGACGAGAACGGTCGAATCAACGTCGAAACAAGAGTAAAACGAGAAATTAATTGTTTCACGGAGATCTCGCGTCATCGCGTTTTACAACAATCTGCAGAATAGTGATTCGCTCTCAAAAAAAATAATATCCCCGCGAGAATGCGTTATCGTACTGCCGGCTTTTCACGCTCGTACATTCGCATCGATTTAAAGCCATCACATATGTATCAATTTAAGAGCATAAGTGTAGCGTATAAGCTCTATCGACGGATGGAGCATTTTCCGTAAATTCTATCAACAATAGAACAACTTATATTTGTTACGCCATTAGTCATGCAGTTTATACGTTATGCTGTCAAGCCAATTTGTGTGCGATGGCCGGTGTATCGCGTGCTAAATTCACACGTGCTATTTGTCACTCGGTCGAAACATTGTTACGTCGCTTTAATAATAATTTCGCGGTTACAGTGGCATGCTCGACGGTGACGGTGAAAAAGTGTCAGGCGGCCCTGCGCACCCTGCAGGCTTTCACTTTCTTCCGACCGACGTGCCTCTGCAGGGAGCCGCATGTCGATCCGGACTGCAACAGCTTCCAGAACTTCCTGTTCGACCACCCCTGCGACTACGTGGAATGGAAAGGTAAGAATCCGTAGCCGTGATGAAATGATCTTAATCTTCAGATACACAGGTGTAGATTTTTTTTCAATCGTCTGACGTACACTATGCTACGCTATCAAGGCGCACAATAGATTAACAGTTTATTTATATCTTTGACAATATTTCCGATTCTTTTCTAATTGAGGTTTGTAGTGAGAAGTTAAATATATAGAATCTCAAAGAAATCTCTTATTCTACAAAAAAGATTTCTAATTAAATCATCTATTTAATCTAATCTTATTATATTTAATCTTTTTTTATGTATCTTTATTTGTTAGTTCTATTTTAATACGACTACTTAAAACGTTAATAGTTTAGTGCGCTCCATGATTTTTAATATTAAATCACAGAAATTGCCTACGGTTAATATCGTAAAATGTGATTTTCAAAACTCAGGCTAAATCGATTGTAAAGACTATTGGGGCGTTTTTCTTAAGAGCGATTCGGCGAAACAAAAGCTCGACCGATATCTTCGCACCCACCATTCTAACTTTGCTCCTACGGATTTTCATTGTTGATATTCCCAAGAGTTCACTCGTGCGCGCTGCCGAGTCTTTTGAGCTTTTCCAAATGATTCACGGATAATTCCCAATGCGTTTCTCTTTATTTGCTTCATTTCTACCCATTATTTTTTTTTGTATCTCCAACCCACTTCTCGTCCCGAAGAGAATCGTTGTCTTCGAAAAAAGCTCTTTATAGTTCAAATACCGATAGATTACTTTTGAGTTTACTGAGGTGAATCGATAGTCTGCACATTAATATTTGCCGCGCTTTATTAATATTTTATCAATATTTGTCTGCTTTTTGATTTAATTAGTGTTCTCTGAGTGAAAGCATATCCATCCATTTTCTATTATGTTAATAATATATTGTAGACCCGCATAAAGTTGCAAATGGAAAAAGAGTGTTTTTTAAATCAAATGGTTGATTCTATTAAATGTGCATTTAATCAAGTCGAGATTAAATCGGTTAAAATAAATATCTTTATTGATCGTCGCAGATCAGGCTCGGCAGATCGCAAATCATAAACGCGCATAGAGGCATAAATATAATTCGACGAAGTAATAAGTTGCGCAATTAGGCCACTCCGTAGCTTAATTACATTTATCCTGCCGAAAGCCGGTCATACGAGAGAGAACGCGGCGGATAATGGAAACCCCGCCGCGCAGCCGGTGCCGGCTACGAAACCAGGACGCTTCGGCACTTAATGAGATTAAATTCGTGCCTCGAAATAGGAAGCGGAAGCAGGAAGCAAGGCCGCGAGGAAAAAAAAATCAGCCCGCGAACTGCGGGCTAAATTGTATGTTGTGTGTCAAGTGATACTAGTCAAACGGTAGATTTTTTAAAACATAAAAAAGGAGCTTAATGACCCGCAATTTTGAAAATTTTTATAAAGGTCATTCTCGCGTATACACGGGCATAATTATAAACGTTCGTGAAGATTACAAGAAGTATAATATGAATATAATATATATAAGAAATATAATATATTTGTTAAAAAAGCAGAGTTTATTCTCTATTTTTTTTTAATTTTATAGTGTATATATTTCTTCATAGAAACTTTAAATTTTTTTTATAAAGAATGTTAAATTATTCTATAGAAATAATTTTTTGATCACCGTTCTAGATCGGTGAGGATAAAATAAATCGCGATACAAATTGATCGTAAGAAAAAGTCTCAGTTTATTTATCATGTTTGACTTGATAAGATCCAAATATAGAGCAAGGTATTTCGACAATAAAAGGAGATAAGAAAACGGTCGCTCAACAAGATACTTCTTTACTTTCTCGATAAATAATGAGTTAAGGAGGAAAAGATATAAAGACTACTCGAGACACAGAAATATCTATTGATAATCTACTGCGATCAGATACGTTGCTGTAATGGATAAGTTATTTTGACTTCGCAAATAATTTCATAAACTATGATTTCGAAGGAAAAGTTACAAAAGGAATTTAAAGAAAACGGAAGCCTCGAAAACTATGTTTTTAGAAAAACATAAATCTTTACAAATTTATAGAATTGTGGGTATGGGTTTGTGTTGCCATAACTTTTAACCTTCTTGTTAAAAATAATGGTTTGTTTTGTATAAAAGTTTTATCATGTGTGTTTAATTAATTTTTGAGGAAATTTTCATAAACTTATTATTTTTTTCTTTGATATCCTTGCAGACAAAGATCCATATCCGATAGACGCATTACCGACGTGCAATCATGCACTTAATCTCTGTCTACGTGGGAAACCTTGCAGCCAGATCTACAAGGATTTCAAAACCAACTGCAAGATTCAAGAAGGCCAGTGCAAAATGGAGAATCGGTGAGTGAGCTAATAATTTTATATTTTTCTGCTTTTTATTTATTAATATATTTATATTATAATAATATATAATAATATATTAATATAAACTATATTTATTACGCCGTATCTTCTTTACGCCGTAATATGATAGAGATAAAGCAGGACGCATTTCAATTGAAAAACTAAACTTGCAGTAATAAAATGACACAAATGTTTACTTTGAAATGGGGAGATGTGTGATGGAAGATTTAATTGAAAGACTCGATAAATGAGCTACAGATATATATTTATCTTCTTTTATTCATCTTCCGCGCATTAATCCATAATATAGCAATCTCATCACTTTGTGATATTATGTATTTACTTAATATAAAAGTTTATACATTTTTAAACAAATATAAATGGAAAAATTTTATGCTGCTGCTGAGTAAAATTATATTAAAAAATGATTTTGAGAGAATTGAAAAATGGGATTATATATTATGATTATATAGAACAAATTTATTTTAGTATAAACTTAACGTATGACGGAACCATATAACAGCATCATAGGGAATAGAAATGATCATCATTTAGAATTTAAAAAGGAATTTGTCGACCTCAATTCCGACATACAGGAGGTTTTCACTGATTGTGTTATACTACTAGTTTAATACTGCGTACAAAATTTTTACTTTGATTATCTCAAATGTCTGCTATCTCTAGTACGATTTAATCCCGTTATCCTGTAGATTTCTGTTTTAAAATCCATGCAAGAGAGAGAAAATTAGTTATACTCGAGTTAGTTAAAGTAACTTGTCGCGAAAATTAGTTGCATCACCAGCGATAAATAATCCGAAGGAGCGAAGGGCAGTTTGGTAGAGTATTCGCGAAGACAAACGGTACGCCGATGGGCGCGCGGTTAATTAATTGTTTGCATGTAATTAACTCGTAGGAACAAAGCAGGGGAATTGTCGCGCGGGTCGCGCATCGACGGTAAATTACATTTCCCACCGTAGTTTTAAAAGTTGCGCGCCTCGCGCCGCGCTATCTCGTTTTATTTTGCCGCGGAATTTCCGCGGCCACTTTGTCCCGATCCCATTAAACCCCGAGATACGAGCCTCTCTAGTCTAGTATCGTAACTCTGCCGAGTTAACGCCGAGGTCGGAGTCTGCTAAACTTTCGAGATCGGCCGCGATGCATCCAAGAGCGTACCTGAAGTTGAGATCTATCCAAGCGTAAACAGTTTATCGGGTTGTCACTTTTCTGCATAATATAGAATTTTTTAAATGCTTCTTTTACCGAAGAAATCAAGAAAATATCGAATATTTTCAATATCTCTTCCGATAAAATTTGATAGGATTCTCTGATCTGAAATTATTATAATATAAAAATTAATATCTTCTTTGTAAAAAGGAATTTTGAAGAAAAGGTTATACATAGAATATGATGTATACAATGAAATTAAGAATATATTTAATATTGAAAAATTAAGACATTTTACAATAAAACTTGATTTTTACATCTAAAATATTTGTATAGGACATATACAATACATAAAGGGTAAAATTTTAATTTTTTTCAAATTAAATTTTATTGAAGTTGAATTTGGAATAGTTAACACAGGTTTGGATAGGCTGCTTTAAAGCTTGTGGAGTACTGTCAGAGTACGAAAGATGTGAACAATATATCACTCGGCGTTTGCTAAACAACAGTTGACCATTTCGTCGTCAAAAATCGTTAACGGGCATGTATACACTTTTCAATTACGACAGTTTTCAAGTTGGTTAACTAGGAATTTACGAGTAATTTTTTGCGATGCTTAACAATCTCATATTTCTTTTATTATCTTTATCTTTATTTAATTCCCGTCTTTGAAACCATCGTTATTCTTATCACTTTGGTTAATTTGATCGAGATTTTGGATTTGAATAAATGACTTATTAGCAATTTTATTATAGATACAATAACAACTAATGAAGTTATTACAATAAAGTGTTGTATGTATGGAAAGATTAGCTTCAGTGAATTTTCCATGCACTCCAAGTAATTGAAAAACAAGCTAAAATCCATATCACTTTTTTATTCTTGTTAATGGTCACATGTTGTTCTCTTTTTCGAAACATCAATATTTTAACCGCCATTAACAACGCGCGCAAATTAGTCGTGCACATTAATTATATAAAGAAGCAACACAGATGTCGCAAACATTAAAATTACCGGATTGAAAGTATTGTGGAAAAACATTGGACTACATTGGTCGGAAGTAATTGGCGGGCTCACTGCACCTGCATGCAAAGCCACATAATTTCCTTCGTAGAAACGAATTACGATAGCTTGCTGCATTGCCACCTCGTTCTCTTCACTTTATAATTCTTAACGAGAAAGGAGAAACGTATATAGGTCAATTCAATCAATTCTATTTCGCAGGAGATACGTAAGATAATAAAATTTTGATGTAAAGTAATATAAATAAACAAAAATAATATTTATACATAAATAATCGCATAATGGACAGTTGAAATCCATATACATATAATAAAAAAAAATAGATTTTGAGTTGCTAGTAATAACATTTTTTTTTATTTTTTGGAAGAGGAACGAAAAATGCTTATTTATAAACAAATGTAGATAAATTTGACAATAAAATGTTACATCAATTTTGTGAAAATTCGCATTTCGAAATGTCAACTTCACAGACACTTTAGGTTCTTCTATTTATAATTTTAATAAAAGCATACTATATTCACAGAAATATATATATATATTATATATATATAATATATAATATAATATATATAATATATAT
>VBVR01003634.1:0-16891 GCA_011638315.1 Tetramorium parvispinum
AGTTGGCTTCACGAGAAGTTGCAACTTCATCGGAATAAATTTTACTAGAGACTTCTTGCGAACTCTCTTCGGTTTCTCCTTCAATCGTACTTGCGTTAACTTCATCATCGTCCGGAAATTCGTATTCCTTATAGGAGGAGCCTTTGTCAAAAATCTTGTCTTCAGAGACGCGCGTAACTTCCGTCGATCCCGCTTCTTTTGCGCTTTGCGGATTCTCGGTGGAAATCATATCTTCCTCTTCAGTACTCTGCGTATATATCGATTCTGTTTCCCGTTTCCCTTCCTTCGTTTTATCAGCGTGTATTTCCGAATTCTTCGCGTGATCCTTTATAATCTGGTGATCGAATGATCGTTCTAGCTCTTTATTCTTGCTGATGTCCTGACTTTTATTGTCCTGCAAGCTCTTCGAGTACTTCGCGTTGTGATGTCCAATCGCTCTCGTGTCAAGTTCTTTAAAAGTTTTTGATTCTGTTTCTCCAAAAATGTTGCTGTCGATTTGTTCCGCAACATTTGTCTTGAAAGATCCAACGGACGGGGCCACAGTAGTAGTGGTAGTAGTGGTAGTAGTAGAAGTAGTAGTGGTAGTAGTAGAAGTAGGAATAGCAACAGTAGCAATAGTGCTAGCGGTAGTAGTCGTTCTTTCCGCGTTTTCTTTCGGCTGAATTCCCTCTGCGATTTCGAAGTTTTCCGTTCTCTGCTGTCTTATTTTGGAAGATATACGTCTTCTCGACGACCTCGTTCGAGAACTCTTCCTTCTCGGGCCAGATTTTTGTTCTCCGCTATCCTTGCCGTTCTTTTGCTTGGTCGTCTCGCGCGAAACTGTCAATTGTCTTCCATCACCGACGGAGTTCGAACGCTTTTCCGATTCATCCTTTATCAGGTATCCCGCGATTTGTTCTCTCTGCGCAACTTTCTCGTTAGTCTTCGACGCGTCGTGCGTGCCGGATTTCGTTTCCTCTTCGATAATAATCTCGATAGGCACGTCAGTCTTCGCAGACGGGGCTTTCACTTTGAAATCATTGCCAGAATCGAGTATTATTATGTCTATAACGTTTCCTTGAGATTCGTTTTTTCGAGGACGAGCAGTCGTAGTTTCAGTATAGATTTCAAATTCTAATTCGGGCGTACTCGTAACGTGCTTTCTCTCATTAAACGGTTTATTATTAACTTTAACATTTGAAGATGAATCTTGGAGACTTGTTTCCTCTTCTTTTTCATTTTTATTCGTATATTTATTTAGATCCAAGTGTTTTGACGCTTCCGTATTCAAATCTTCTAAATAATCTACTTTTTTTATTGTATTATCTTCTGTCTGCTTTAGAGGTGTTGTAGTGAAAGTTTTGCTATCTGTTTCAACGCGTTTGGTACTATTTTTAATTTTTCCGGTATCCTTGCCAGAGGAATCTTCGTTCAGTTCGCCGCTAAATAAAATATCCCTAAATTTTATTAGACTATCTTTAAGAGCCCGGAAATCTTTCACGTCGACCAAAGCACGCGCCCTTTCTTTGTTCGTGTTATCTTCATTCTGGCACGGTTCGCTCTTCTTTGTCATCTTGAAATCCTCGTCCTGACGACTGTCTACTCCGTAAATGAAGTGATACGGCTGCTCGAGCGATCGTTTTCCGCGCGAGACTCTTATCTTCTCCATTGCGTCCTGTCGATTTCTGCGAATTTTCGGGACGTCGCGATAAAAGGGATCGAAGGACTCGTCGCCCTCTTTGTAGTCATCATAGCTGGCCGGTATAGTCGGCAACGGTAACGTCACCAGTTGCGTGGTGTTCAGAGGTCTGCCGGACTCGTCGCTCACGCTCGCCTTCGCCGTGACGATTACTCGGGATTGCGAGGGCAGTAGAGGCGACGGATTCTGCACGATCCTCTGGATATCCGACGGCGGTAGATTTATGGTGATCTGATGAGGTTTGAGCTGTGTCATGTCTGGTGACACGTGAATATGTTGGGTAATCTGGTGAGTGACTGACTGCGACGACGACGGAGTTTTCGGCGAAGGCCTTGGTGTCGGGTAGAACGATCTGATGGTCGTCTCAATGGTGGCCGGGGTCGGCAGGAAGTTGCCGGATATCCTCTGCTGCTGTTGCTGCGATGTTTGGCTCGTTTTCGTCTGCACTGTTCGAGACAGCTCTTGCTGGCTCGGCATCGGAGATATCGTCAGCTTGGAAATCTAATATTAGAGATAAGGAAACGTAAGAGAGATCTTAACAATATTTTTATTAATATAAGTTCCGTTTGGATTTAAATCGGAATAGTAAAATAATTTTTGCCAATTGCTTTATTATTACACCGAGAAAAAAATATGTGGTATTGCGACTATAATTGCATAGTAAAATAATTCTATTCAAGAGTATTATTTTTATAGTAATTATTATTAATATATAATCAAATATATAATTATTCAGGTTCGGTAAATAAATTATTATAAGTTAGATAAGGGCTAACGAGCTACGCTGGATATACATACTTTCAAATATTATTAAATTAAATTAAGAACATGTATAAACACAAACGTTTCGACCTGTAATGAGGTCATCTTCAGTGTGACAGAAAAGTCGTTATAGCTTGTAATATAATTAATAATCTATATAAATATAATAGTTACGCTATTTTTGTGTGTTTGAGAGGAATTCCTTTACATTCCTTTACATTCGATCCAACAATGATGGTAACTTTCAGGCCGATCAGCCTGAATCTATCATCTCGACAGACTATCATAGAAGCTACAGCGTTTGCGAGATCACACGAGAATCAACGCAATTATCATTATATACAAGAATCAGCGCAACAATTACACACCAAAAAACCGGCGTAGCTATTACATCCGATTAGCGTTTATTATAGCTATTATTATAACTATTATATTTATATAGTAACTATTATATTAATAATTATATTACAAGCTGTAACGACTTTTCTGTCACACTGAAAATAACTTCATTACAGGTCGAAACGTTTGTGTTTATACATGTTTTTAATTTGATTTAATATAAGAATATTTAAAAGCACGTACAGCGTGGTTCGTTAGTCCTTATCTAACTTATAATAACTAACATATAACAATAATCATAATAACCATAGTGATGCCAATTGTGGTTACTATTACATTAATTTATGGTATAACTTACTAAATTAAAATCTCGTTTTGGTTAATAACAATTATGGACCAAATTATGATAATGAGGACTTTAATAAAACATTAAATCAATCATAATTTATATTATCTGAATAACTATAAAAATGTGATTGGGTCCAAAAATAATTATAAATTATAGCGATATTATAGTTGCATACAATTTTTTTTTCTCTCAATGTACAATATTCTTATTTTACACGGTGAGTTATACCTTGCCCTTGTTCACCGACTGTATCGCTTCCAACGCCCCTATATCCTGCTCCTGATCACCGTCATCGCGATAGTCGCTGGTCTCGCGCGGGTTGTTGCTGTGGACGGCAAAGTGCTCGGTGGTGCTCGCGATCCCGTGATTGTGAAATATGGGGTTGATCAAGGCCGCCGGGCTGTTGACGTTGTTGTTAAGCAGCGTCTGGATCGTGGAGGACGTCGCGTGGAACAGCGGCGTCACGGTCGACGGTTCGCTGTGAATGATCTGCGGTGGCGGGCCCACTGTCGAGCTATACCTAATCTGGTGAATCTGCGGCGAGGGCGGCGGGGGTGGCGCCGGCGGCACGGTCGTCGAGCTCACGCCCTGACTGCTGAACAGCTGGTAGGACGTAGCCTGATTGCTGGTGCGCTCGCCGCCGTTGTGGAAGATGTACTGGTGATGGTAGCCGCCGTTCTTGTCGTCGTACAGCGACTTGGACTGGCTCGTGTGCACCTGCGGGAACGGCGGCTGCGGCTGATAGTGCTGCGGATAGCCGGCCGGATGCTGGAAGGAACCGCTGGCGGCTGTGGTGGACGGCTTGCTGGGTCGGGACGTGGTCGTGCTGGTCGTGCTGGTCGTGCTGGGTCGCGCGGAGGTGGTGCGCGTCTGGTGATCCTCCACCGGGTCGATCGTCAGATCGTCTTCGTCGTCACCGTGCTCGTGCAAGCTGCAAGTAACGAAGGAAACGGATGTGCGACGTTAAAGAAGGTAGAGATCGATCGAGTTGCGACATTGTTTCGCATGACTCTTCTCGGTAGCGCTTTTGCATAAGTTTAGAAGGTAGATATTACACTAGATAGATCACGTTACGCGAGACATGTATCACTGCCCGGTGATACATAGCTTGATCTTGATGCCCTGATACGGCGAGCAAATATCTTTATCTAGTCACCGTTGGTCACGCGTAACGTCACGTTATAAAGTCTAGGGAAGAAAATCGTCGTTAGCGGATTCTTGAGGGGCCGCGACGATGCATTCCTGAGCATCGTCAGCGGTTCGCGAGATTACGCTGACGGATGATAATAAGGTGTAAGGTGCAAGGCGAACGGGGAGAGGTTCTGATGCTCGTTCCCGCGGGTAAAATGAGCGGCGCGAGAACGAGATTTACTGTCGGTCGAAAATAGAAGTCGTTGAAAGAGAAGATGACTTAGCCGCCCTGTCGAACGTACAATATATAAAGCGCATAAATTTCGCTTGTCATGACAGTTAATCGTTATAATTTTTCACTGCGTACACCCCGCGGCCGTGGGGGGAGGACACCGGCATTCCCGGAATACCAAGCGAAGGAAAGCCGTTGAAATATTTATGGCTGTACGTACGTACGTACGTGCCTTTTACATGGAGGCGATTTCGAGACGCTAAGTCCCCCCGAGGCGCGCATTTTGTGCACGCAAAAATACGCACGCATCGCGAGCCATAAGCGTACGAGTCTACAAACGCGAGTCCGAGATATCCGCGCCGTTTCGCCGTGCGAACATAACACGATCATATTTCAGGGAGCGTTGCTTTGGACATTGCGCAAAACGGAACGAAATGGGAAAAATGTAGCAATCCGTGAAATGCCAGCGAAAATTTCTGAAATGCGACGACTCGATATTACCTCGTGTACGGGGTGCCCGTTTTAACGAACGTTCACTTTTTGTAGTAAACTTTTATCAAGCGCATTCAAAATTGAAAAATTCTTTTTTAATAATTATGACAATAATTAACAATCTTATTATCTTGATTATTACACTAAAATTAGATTTTTGAGAAAAGTAGATTTTCATTCGAGTTGAAAAGGAAACGATAAAATTTCGTTATTAATTTACATTTCTAGACTTCTAATAATTTTCCAATATTGTCATTATTTGCGCCTACATGAAATTTTATATGAAGATAAATTACGTCAAATAGAAAAGGTACGTTCGGCATGACTTTGATCCTTACGAAACGTAAAGTGAACGTCCGAGTCTGCCGGGAATTGCAGCCGTATTCGACACCTTGTATATAACTGGCGAAGCAATCAGAGTGTGCAACAACTTCTTTCATTCGATAGCCAGTTTCTGCTCGCAGTGATTTGCATCAATGCGAAACCGGAAAATAGATTAGCATTTGACTCGCCGTGTCATTAATGAAGTTTCCAGAAAGTCAGAATTATCATTAACTCTTTGACAACTCATTTTCTTACGCTTGTCAAAGCACCGTGTAAATCGCCACCTTCTATCGACGAACGTAAAAGGAAAACTGAATTTTATATTTACTTTATTAATTATTACTTATGTTACATTATTACTTATGTTATTAATTAAGTTATTAATTATAGAAAAATAAGATGCGCATCGCGGATCCCCTTAGAATTACCTGAGCGTCACGGCGTTATTGCCGTAGAGTTCGAGATTCAGATTGTAGAATCGCTCGCTCTTGCTGCAGTCGACTTCGTCAACCCTCTCGCAGACTCTGGTCTCCTGGTCGAAAACGGTCCCGTTCAGACAGAGGAATTTTATGTCCATAATCTCGTCTGAAACCAAGTCTCCAGGTGAAGAAGAGGGTCATTATTCGGGGATGCTCTAGACTCACAGGGCGTGCTCGTTCTTAAAAGTCTCGTCATAATTTTCGAGTTCGCTCGACTGTCAGTCGCGTTTCTCGACGTTAATATTACTTAATTTAATCAAGAACGAATTGATTATAAATTATATATTTTTTGTTTATGTACGCGCTGTATAATATTTATTAAATTCAGCAGGATCGTGATTCTTTCTTTAAAATGGAGGACTCCTTCGCGTCTTCGAGCGCGATTTTTCACGTTAAGATCGCTCGCGTCTACCCTAAGAGAACGCAGATGATTTATCGCAGAGACGCTACTCGCATATTTCGGAAAATAAAAAGTTCGCGCTCCATTCGCTGAGAACTCCCGGAGAAACCTACTACACGTGTCGCGTCCGTCTCGATCCGATCCAGTCCATAAAGTCGATTTTGTGCGGGCGATTATGCAAATCGTTTTATATGTCAAGCGTTCACGTGGCGAGACGAAGGATTTAGAGCCGGCTGCTTGGATCCGGGGCCGAGGACCGACGATTTATCAGGCACGGATCCGGTGAGTTGGAATTAAAAGCGGTAATTAACAGCAGCGCGAGCCTATTTAGGAGATCGGCACGTATTGACGGCAAGTAGATCGTTTCGAAAGGCCCGCGGCCGAAGGCTGCCCATCGAAGTTTTGTAACCGATCGCGGGAGATCGCTCACGGCGAGAATGTCACGGTCGAAGAACGTTTACTGACCTAAGTCGAGAGTCTGGCTTTGACTCGTCATGAAAAGTCGGTTTCCTCGTCGTGCGAATTCAATCTTGACAATTTAACTCAATTAGAATTTTTGTTCACTTTTCTACCAAAAATACCAAAGTAAAATGAACCAACAAAATGTTCTTTTTTTTTTAATTTTCTCTTGTAAGTGCATTAAGACGCAAATAATTTAAGTCACAATTGGCGCAGAATTTGGGGATCCCGCCTTCATAAGAAACTGCAGAACTACCTTTCTGGCCGATGGTGCAGACGTGAAACATTTGACAGCCCGCCTCGACGTCCGCGTAGTATCCGCCGATCACCTTTCCTTGACACGAGAAATTCGTCTCCGGCAGGTTGTCGAAGTCCAGATACTTGAAAATAAAAAATCGGCGCGTCAGCGAAAAGAAAATTCAGCGATTTAAAAGGCAGTAACTTTTCCTTCGGATTTATTCGATCAACTTACGCCAGGTTCCCCCGCGCTGCATAACCAACGGCCATGACGAAAGTCGAGAATCGACACGAAAACTGGAAAAGAAAAGAAAACAAACGAGACGTGAGACAGCAAATATTATATTACCTATCGAATAAAATAAATGAAGCAACGAAAAGTCCGCGGGATGTAACTTGTTCGGTATTTTTTTTTTTCAAGTCGCGCGTGTATCACGTTCGATGGCGCGTCAACGAGATATCAGAAGTTATCTTTTGCCGAAAGTTAAAGGGAAAAAAAAACTGCTGCGGTCGCCGCCGCCATCTCATTCGGCGTAGCCGCGTCGTGTAATTTACGCGGAGGTAATTTATGCGGTTTCGCAATCGGGCCCGGGGTCTCCGGTGGACCCCGTTGCACCAGTTGCAGCTATAATTATGCACAACTATCGTCACGCACCGACGATAGGTTAATGCACCAGAGTGCTCCATAAATTCGAGTTTGCTAGTTCGATCTGCTACCGTTATAAATACAACATAATACAGCGTAACTGCAATGTTACATAAGCGCGAGCGGACTGAATAAAATGTCACTAAACCGACGAAAGATTAAAGAGTGTGAAAATTGGATAAATGTCAATAAAGTGGATTTAAAATTGGTCTAAGAATGCGAAAGGAAAAGGTTAACAAAAGAAAAAGTTTTCACGCCTTTCAAACAGAAATGCTATGGCAGATTTTCACCGAATGAAAAAGAATTTATGAAAAATCAAAAGATTCAACGAAAAAATAGTGAGATAGTGAAGTAGGTAGCTTTCACTTATCAACTTGCTTATCTAACACGTGCCAGACAGGTGTTAATTGTTACCGTCAGATTAAATTATATTCTTCGCTCCCCGGTTCTGTCTTGTAGTTCGTTGCGGCACGCTAATAGCCCTCTGGGTATTCAAATTGCAAGATCCATACTTTTTATCGACAACCAGATTTATGTAACGCGGATATAATTGATTTACAGCTTATCATTCTAACGACTCGTCGACACGAAAGCATAATACTTCAATTTAATAAATAGATATATAACGAAGGAAATATTGTATAAAATTTATTTATACAATTTCACGTTATACATGCTCACAATAAAATTAAATGTTTATTGCAATTAAATGTTAAACGTTGTACTATTTAGTATTTTAATAGCTGCACAAGTTTATAAATACAAACTTTTAAAGTAGCGTTAATATGTTCTTGAGTTTATTGATGATACAGCAATAAGTCTACTAATTATATTTCCGGCTGAGCGCTTTTAGCGCCAGCTTTCCTCCGTTCCATTCCACAATTTGACCGTGAAGCGCTACCTTGCTAGCAATTGCACCTGCTGGGATAATGCGATCGCGATACCTCGCGGCCGTTTCTCGCAAAACGAACCGAGGCCTTATCGAGTCCTATGGGCGACTTTTAATTCGCAATGCGCAAAGAGACGAACGGGCCTTTCACCGTGTTGGCGCTCGTGCAAAATATATTCCGCGTGTTCTCCTAGCGCGAGACCGCTCTCGCTCTCGATATACAATTATGTAATTCGGATAAAAAGGCGAAGGGACAGGAGAGAACACGTAGAAAGACGGGATGGCGTAAGACGGCGCGAGACAAAAAGCAACTGCGCGGTGGATACGCCCGTCGTCGGACGTTTCGCCGATTATTTCTTTTTTTACATACGCTGACCTTTCGTTCGACACGACCGATGGCCCGACCGCGACGTCATACGACATTAGTTTCCATCAGTTTCACCGCGGGCAACGTTGTTATTAATGTTGCATAGCTTTCTCGAGATGAAAGAATATCCGTCTTTGTCGATTTCATTCGGATCAGGGATACAAAACAGAGATGTGCAGCCGTCTTTGCATTAAACACGACTACACCACACTCTGCAACTGTATTTTATATTACATTGAAACTGATTATTTAATAATTTCCATTTATATGTTACACTTTATATATATTACAAGGAATAATATTTTTTTTGTAATAACAGATGCAAATAAAAAATTATTCTTCCTGTAGAGATATCTTTCTTATTTGTTTTCTTGTAATTTATGACAAATAATTCATACACTAGAAAAAATTATAGTTAAAAGTAGATAAATCAGAAAATATTGTAGGATTGATCAAATATTCTGATTATAACAGAAATTCTGGTTATTATAAATGGAACTCAATATTTTATAACTGTAGGATTAATCAAATATTCTGGTTATTATAATAGAAATTCTGGTTATTGTAAATAGAACTCAATACTTTATAAGTTATAAAGCTATTATAATAACCAGAATTTCTGTTATAATAACCAGAGTATTTGATCAGTTCTACAAGATTTTTCTAATTCGTCCGTTTTTAACCAGATTTTTTTTCAGTGTAGGTTCATCACTTCATAATGTATGTAGGTTCATAACTCCATGAACTACTCTTGAACTTGAGCATCGGTACTAAACAATCCGGAAATTATGAGTGTAAACAGTATGTACATATTACAAAAGAGAATAAAATACGATTGGGAAGTTTGAGAGCGCGCAAGGGTTATATGGATCGAGTCTCGTATATAAGAGGCTAAAAAGGGAAAGGAGGAAGAAATGGAAAGCGCGGTCGCGGCACACGTCAGGATTCTACAGGTAGAAACCGAAATTTCATAAATAATTCCTCGGGCATACCGCGCTCGGCCGACTATGACGAAGTTCTTTGAAACTCCTTGGCGTTCCTCTCCGACTTCGTTTCTGCACTGATCTAGTCGCGCCGGTCATGGACTTCTGCCTTCATTGATCGCGGACGACACGGCATCCCATTCTTTGCTCCGCATGAAGAATCGACGCGATCTTCCTCTTACCGGCTCTATCTTGCCCGGTATTCGAAACATTCGAAAACGAAAACGTAATCTGAGCTCAAATCGTTACGG
The DNA here is from genome assembly GCA_011638315.1 of Tetramorium parvispinum. Taxonomy (NCBI): domain Eukaryota; kingdom Metazoa; phylum Arthropoda; class Insecta; order Hymenoptera; family Formicidae; genus Tetramorium; species Tetramorium parvispinum. The sequence goes on from VBVR01003634.1 coordinate 10,019, forward strand.
ATACGGTTTCATAACCGCGCTGGAATGTTATGGACTCGTTGCTGAGGAACATGTTGGTATCAATTTATTAACTTACTACAAAAGTTCAAACAATTTATAACGAGAGAATCCGGAAGAAAGAAGAGGTCAGAAGCCAATATTTCGATATTTTATTTTTATTCTTTTAGCCTGCAAGAATTGCAGATTGATATTACACAGAATGCAATTGCAAATTTTAACATTCTATGTGGGCATATTAATTTAACTTTAAAGAGTCAGATACGCACAGTAAAAGTAATTTATGATTCATATATGCGACGCGATACCTACTGCTTTAATTTGCTTTAATCAGCTTATAAGTCTTACATATTTATATTCTCATTTTTAATTCTCAATTATTCCCATTTATGGCTTACATATTTATGATTTACAATTTACGCGCGAAAGCAATTTTTAATTTAGTTTTCACCGCAATGGTTTTTTCATTTTCATACGCAAAGTAAAATGTTACATCAGTTGAAAATTTATTTGACATTTCCTCCACTAGGGAAAGACTTTTAATTTTACACTGAGGGAAAAATATAGTTACTTTTGGGCCCAACCACAATTTTATAATATTTCTAACAATAAATATGATTAACTTAACTACACACTGTAAACTCATATGGGTTGCCACTGCTCCTACTCGATATTCGGTTAATTTGACTAAAACAAGATAAAATAAGATAAAATTAGCGATGTATTGAGTAAACCTTAATCAATATGTTATTAATTTATCTAATTTAATTTCCGTGATAGTCAAAATTAATGAAATCCTGAGTAAGAGCAGTGGCGACCTATGGAATAGTTAAAAATGACTCAAATTGAGAATAATTTGACACTATGAGTTTAACAGTGTATGCATCATTATGTTAACCATATAATCATAATTATCATTAGAAATATTATAAAATTGTAGTTGGGTCCAAAAGTAACTATATTTCTCTCTCAATGTACGATTTTCCCAGCAAAATATCATTACTTCAATGACAAATGATGACGTAGAATTCGCGCGTACAATTTTCGGATTCTTTCGCGCGGGGGAAAAAATACCGGCCGCGACGACGTGTCTATTCCGCATTGTTGCGATCATCGCGGTCGTTAATCATCGTCGCGATTATTTCCTGACATGAGCGGTCGCGCTGCATCTCCGGCGACGACAGCGAGACGTAACGCCGGGGAGAAGCACGTGGCGCATCGCGCATTATGATAATAATCAATCCTTTCGTTCGTCGTAATTTTCGCTTAATGATGCGCTCGCTTACGCGCGGCAGACGGGATTCCATCCGCCGAACGTATCGCCGCGACGGTCCGCGCGTGTGTACGCGTGTTACGGTCCAGATGTATGTACGTATACGGCTGCCGACTTCTTTTCTCACCGTGCGCAACCGTAAAGGCGTATTCGAAGAAGCGTAGAAGCCGGTGACATAATCCCATAGCGCGTAACACCTGTGTGAATCCCGTGACATTTACAGCTGCCAGCTTTAGCCGGTCCGTCGCCCGTCTTCGCGCGCGCGCGCGATCTCCGATTTCGTCGATAATTTATCTGTTTTCCGATATTGTCCCAGCACTTATTGTCGCGGCCGTTGTCCACATGCGCCCCGGGCTTTCTCAATGAGCGGGCCATTTCACAAGTGCGCGCGGGAGACGTGAAAGCGCGCGGATCCTCCCACGCGAACGACCGTCCTCGGCACGAGGCAAGATCCTATCGATCTTTATGACGCATTATTGCCGAGCAATCAGGAAGACTTATATATAATTGGGCAATCTGTTAATTAGAGATAGCGATCGTTTGAAAGTCTCCCAGAGACAAACGATTGTTGGAAACGTAGCAAGGAGAAATTAACTACGAAAGCATCTCTCTTCCATCTATTAGTGAAGCTTAATGTCAACCATCAATTCAATGAATCTCATAAATAAATATAACATGACTGTAGATTGCTTCACGATAAATTAATTAGATATGAAATGATGAAGCGTGAACATTCATTACTGATTAGCTTTATTTCTGTTTCAAAACAAATGAGAGAAATATTCTGAGTTGTGAAAATATAGATAACTTTGTTAGATTAATTAAAGCATTTTTTACATTGTTCTTGTTCAATCATTGATTCGTTTTATTTCTGTCTAAACACAAACAAGAGAGATTCTTGTATTGCGTTGAGTTCGCGATATATAAAAATATAGTTAGATAAATTCGCTGGATTAACTAAGTCGAACGATTTTTTTTACATTGTTCCCGCAACACGCACACGTGGAAACCGCGCTAGACAAAGTATCAGGCTCGCACCATCGCGAACGACTTAATTAATATCGACAATCGCGCGAATCGGCGAGAAATCGAAAGTAACCGGGTTCGGACAGCCGCTCGAAATGAACCGTGGATCGATCGTGTATTGGGAAACGGTTTCGCGATCCAGGCGTACCTAGGGAAGGGACGGCGCTTTTGTTTGCGTCGAGACGTGCCATGATAATAATCGGCGGCTCCACGGGCTATAAATGGCGATTACACGCTCTCGTTCGCCCGTTCGCGGCTAATTAACGGTTAATCAATCGACGATGTTAGTCGCTCGCGAATCCGATGCGAATCCGAGGGATTCATTCCAGCCCGAAGCTTCCGCAACCCCGTCCGCGACGCGGTACTAATTAATTCCGCTCCCCTTCCTTTCGCGAATATTAATCGCGCCTGTATGGGAATAAGCCGCGGATTCTCGCTCGGGCATCGCCGACGAGCATTGCCCAATCGGCCTTGCATACGCTAGTTTATAGGTCGTTCGTTTAAATGTTAATTGAAGTCGAAGCTTAGCTAATTTTCCATATCTTTTTCTCTAAGTTGTTCCACGCTCGGAAAGAAATGAAGAAGTACGTCGGTCGACTTCGCCTGACGCATCTGCACGGACGGCCTTGTGGAAGGAAACAGACAGCGGCGGCGGAGATTTGTAGCAATGCGGCATAGGTAACTCCTCGCAAATTATCCGTTTGCATTACAGTTAACAGAGACAGCGACAGGCTTTATTTTATATCCTTTGCATAATGACATTTTGATAGTTTTAATTCGCATTTACGTCTTGTTCGATTTCGCAAGCGACAACCGCCGTAGCTTTGTACATGCTCTCTGCTCCTCTCTCCCCCCCCTTTTCTCTCCTTTTCTCTGTCTCTCCTTCTCTCTCTAGAACGAAGACGTCTCAAATCCCGATTATCGCAATCTAACCGTCACTACCATTACCGTGATATTACCGTTACAGTAGCGTCGCTCCGACGGCGTTACTCCATCAGGCAGCAGCGTTGCTCAATCCCCTCCGGCGGCTCATCTCGGGGAGCCAGTTCTTCCCCTATTTCCCCCTCTCGCGATCTCACGGCTGCACCATATACTTTTTACTCGCGCGAAACCATTCTTTACACTGATTACAGTGATCGAGCGAGAAGGAAATCAAATTATTGCCGGCCCATCGCACGCCGCGGCCAATTACACGCGCATCTCGCCACCCGGCCATCCCGATTTTTTATTCACGGTACCAGCGCAATATCGTCATAACTCTCGATATTGCACGGACGCGATCGAGACACCCGGTACCGCGAATGGACGTCGTGGTGTCTGATGCTTCATTAATTAGCACCTCACTGTGATTAGATACAAACACGCGGACGTCGATTACCATTTCGCTCGAAATTGTTGCGTCATGATTTATCCAATATTTGCAATCTCGTATCTTTAAGTAATCATCTTTAAGTAATGCAAAGTAATCATCTCTTCGGCTAGTTAGAGCCGAGAAAAATTTAGTCGTCGAAAAATATCCATCTCCTCGAAGCTCCGCCGCCGTTCGTTCTCCAGAGTCCGTTCTCTCAGATCGCGGAAACGCGACAAACGATGCGTGAGTTCCGTATATCTAAGCGTCTTAAGGATGGCACGTACGAGGAAGAACCCGTGATACGTCCCTCGCGATTTTCTATAGCCCGAAAGGGCACACCGGTGCACATTGCAGAATCGCGTAAGAAGAGCACCTTTCACCTTCCGCGAGCTCACATAGATCGCCTTTATGTCGATACGTCCGCGATTATCAGTGTAATTTACGTCGGCGCGGGCAACTCGACGGAGTATCGACGCACAAAAACAGATGTTCCCCCGTGTACACAGCGGTGAACTCCGGTTACCGATCTCCGTATTCGGTACTCCGTTAATTAGACGCCTCGAATCGAATTCTCGGAGGATTTGCATTAGACTTACCTTAAAATCTACATCAAGATTTATCTTACATCTCGATTGAGCGAAAATGACGTTCTGTGATGTTGTCGCCGAAATGTTTAACGCCGACAACTCCAAACTTCAGAAATTTTTGTTACGCTAATTTATTTAATTTTTGAAGAATAAATAGTGCATAATTTCTTGCATGAATACAAATAAAATGTCACTTTTTGTCACACAGATGATCCGATATTTTTGACGGGCGAATCGCACTTTCGATTTAATGATTTAATGATGTAAATTCGTTACGCTGGATCTCGTCACTAGTGTGGAACTGTTCTGCTGCCCGTGCACGTCGCGATATTACGTTGATTCCATCGGTGATCTGCGACCCACTCGATGAGTATAATCCATCACGAGAAAGTACTCTGAAAAACTGATCGGTCGGGAAATCGACCAATCGCAACGCGCGGATGCTGCTTGAATAATTATACGGTGCAGCAGTTAGAACCGCGGATGAATGATCTGAAAACCATCGCCATTCGAGATGCATAATTTCGAAACACTCCCGATTTGAGAGAACAGATCACGATCGTTCAACTCGTGATACAGTAATACTTCATAAATTGAAAATATGAATAAAGAATATGCATAGAATATTTTTACTAAAACTACACGTTATACATGAGATATTTTATTTGAAGCAAATGAAACAATCTTGAAATGAAACGTATGCAATATTTTACAATCTCTTTTATTTCAAAGTAAATTATATTTGAGACATATAAAAACATTAGCGTTATAAGTGATGAAGAAAATTATCGTAGTGTTAAAATTTCAAACAATGTTAAATGAATGTAGTAAGGAAGTTCCTCGGATCTGGAAGCTGCTGAAATTGGAAATCGCCGCGAAGGCGTCCTAGACGAAAACGTTTATCCAATTAAAATGTTAATGAAGGTTGTCAAAGATTACTCCGTTTCCGCGTGTGTTACTCATTGCCTGTCTTCCTGCTTGTTTGCGAACCATACTGATCATGTGTTTCAAACGATATTTAATGTCAATAACATGTTACGATACATTAAATAAAAAAATATTAGATATAATTAATATGTAAAAAAATATAATTTTATCTGGCACGAAGTAACGTTTTAAAGATTGAAATCTATGTATGCGAGTCAGACGTTGAATCTCTTTATTAATTTGTTTACTGAAAATGTTGTGTGAACCACGAATCATTCACCGGAGCGCAAAAACGAAAAAAAATACGGCAAAATCGACGAGAACGAAAGTGAAGGTGAGCAGAGCGCCGATGAGGCGAACCGTTACAAAACCGAGGCGTGATAGTAAAAGGATGAGAAGGTCGTGGATCGGTTCACTTTCTAACTGTCATAACATCCTGAAATAGCATGAAAGGAGTACCCGGCTAGTCCCCAAGCAGAAGACAACTCGTTGTCTTTTGTACTGAAACAGCGAAATTCGTAATAAAGGTCGACTCGCCTCGTCGAAAGGTTACAGTGCAAGAAGATACCGTAAGATTAAGGATGTATGTGAAGTGTGTCTGACCCGAAGATCGAAGATAATCTACGATAGATTCAAGAAGTATCATCGTTTGCTTTATTTGCGGAAAAATTCAAGAAATCTACCTTCTTAAATATTTAGACATTAAAATAAGTTATTGTGAGCTGATGTACGTACAAAAAAACACCATAAGATTAAGATTAATAAAAATCGTCATTTTCTTAATGTCTATGACAAGCTTTGTGAATATTCTTCTCTCGTTAAACTTAAATTTTGTCCGCATATCTATTAATGTATCAAACTGTCTCAATCATCATCCTATAATTTTTTTTTCTTTCTTATGAAGGAATGTCTTATCTTTTGTCTGTAGAATTTCTAGCCTCTAGGTGCATGTCATTACGTTACATTGCTTGCGGTCGTCTAATGCAGTGAGGAAATGGCACGCAGGAAGAAAGACGAAGGAGGAAGAGGAGATACAGTTAGTTTCTTTAGCAGAATGAACGAGCCGGTATTTAAGGTCGAAGAGAATAGCTCTTGCGCAACTGCATTTGTGTCAGCCGCAGGTAGGAGGTCGTGTCCGACTAAATAGCAATAAATAAGTTCCGTGATATAACGAGGAAGAATCATGTCGCATGTCGTGCTTTCGGGACATCGTGAAGATTGACAGATTAAAATGTCAGTTCATGTAATTGCGAGAAACACCGAAAATGTGCCGAAGAAAATAAAGTAACGGTAAAAGAATTTTATTATATATCGTCATGATACATAATGAAAAAAAGAAAATTATCTTATTAAAAAGCTTCCACAAATATCTCAAATAAATAATAAGAAAATAATTTATAGGATTTTGTATCATTAAACGAAAATTATATGACTAATTTCTATTTCGTAACAATTAATAAAAATAATAAGTGCTGTTTTTTTAATTGCCGCAGTATTATTGATACCATTTAAATTATAATTTATATATTAGATACATATAAGAATCATTACACAGAATATATTATATTACAATGCAAAAGAGCGCCGCGCTTCTTCAGGGTTTATTCAGCCTATCCAATCTTTGCAGATTTTAAGCCTCTCGTTGCAAGAAGCAGCGAACGAGCAAACAAAAAGAGAAGAGAATGAGAAACGCCGAGAGTTTCCTTGTAAGA
>VBVR01003635.1:0-16890 GCA_011638315.1 Tetramorium parvispinum
GGATTTTGTATTCTGTAAAGTCAATTTGATAATTTATAATATTATAGGTCAATATTCCGGCCTACATTATCGACCTCGTGCAAGTTCGTCCGTCAGTTTATGTTTCTCCTGAAACATCGAATTAATTGGTAGCTCGATAGTCATATCTAAAGAAACGACTAAAGAAAGGAAATATTTAATAATCACAATCGCATTTGCTTGAGATCATATTATATGTATAATAAAAATGTATACTTTTTTCACATTGAATATTAAATAAAATTTTTAAATCTATGTATTAATGTCCAATTATATTAATATCAAATTATATTTATGAAATGTTATTGTCTTCGTCTCTATCATCGTCCTCTCAGTGTTTGATCATAAAAATCCACATTATAAATAATACATCCATAATATACTCTCGAGCATCCTTCTCACCCTTACGCATCTTCATTCACATTCAACTGACTGTCCCTTATTCTCTTTTGATTCTCTACAAAGACCTCAATACATCTTGACGCGTCTAATACACACTCATTCATCTATTCTCACTCTTTTCATTCCTAGTACCTCAATACCTTTTGATATTCCTTCATACCTTCAATGCAGCCTCATCAACCTACGTATATATGCACCCACGACATGGGTAGCGAAACAGAGATTATATTTTTTCTTACTGAAAATTGCTAAGAAATGATTATTGATATAAGTATATAAATATGTTACGTTTTGCATGAAAAGTAAACCGATTACAAGAAGCATTTTTTTGTATATTTTATTTAATAGAATTATTTTCAAAATATTATTCTTTTTACAAATTTTTTTCCTAGAAACTGTTCTGTAATTTATAAATGATAAAGTTATACACATTGTATATAATTGCCAACTTTAAACTTCAACACTTTTTATAAAAAATGTTTCGTCTTTTGCGTTTATAAGTCATTTTCTTCATTTGTCGATATGATACTTACAGGATTTGAAAAGGCACAGATTTAACTTTTCCTTATAATTTAATTAGCTTTTCACTTCTCTTTTTTTGCCATTCGTCTCTCCTCTCGCTTACTCGTGTACTTTTTTTTCTTATTTTTATACATAAAATGTATTAATTATTTTACTATTACTATTTTGTGTTCTTATCTCTGCCATGTAGAATAAAGCACAGTAAAATAGGAAATGGAAGTACCTGTCAACTGTAATGAAATAATGAAACGTATCTTCCTTTGTTTTATACTATAAGAATCTAATTTAAATGTTCAATGAGCATCTGTTATCCGAGTGAATAGAGAAACGATATGTTCGGATGATGAATTAATCATGTAAATTTGTTTTTAAGTGAAAAAATTGCTTTATTATATATGCTTCGAAAGCAAAATAAAAAATGTAGCACTAATTTAAAATTGATTTCTATTCTTAATTTTTTATTTCAATTCTACTGAATTGATAATTTATATTTTATTCTTAATACAGTTCCTTTAATAAATTTGCTTTTTCTTATAGTTCTAAACCATGATTCTCAAACAGCAAAAATCTCAAAATAAATTTATAAGTTAAATTTTTAATTTTCGGTTAAATATTTCGATTAAAAAGTTCTGTTATAGTTTATATTGTATATATTTACCGAAGCGGCACTTTCCATGGATGCAATAAATATTCCACCGAGAATCAAATGAAAAGCTTTAGTGCCCTTTTGCAAAAGGAACAATATCATTTTCTGTATTTCTAACGGAGCTACATACCACTGAACGTTGTATCTACAAAACAATGACGAACAGGTATTAATAATCGTGTATGAAAATATTCATTAATAACTATTATAATATGCATATTTGTAGAAATATTAGCTTCAAAATACTTACATTAAATATAAAATGTGAATATAATTGTTTCGATAGTGATAAAAGACTGAGAACATATAATTAAATAGGGGGACAGAAACTGACAATAATCAGCATGCAATTTATTGAGTTCAAAATTAGTTTAGAAAAGCTGGCGCAAAAGTATTATTTGGTTACCAAGAACCGGACTATGTATAGCTTTCTCCCCTCCCCTATTTATTTGTATAATACTTCCGACTTTTCTTGCAAAATTTTGCAAACTGAGCCTTATTGAGCATAAACATACAATGTTAATATTTCTTACACTGTGGCAAATACGTATTCATTGTGATTTGTAATTTCCTGTGCAGTATAGTTGGATAAAAACATATATACGTAAAGGATACTTGCAATCATACATGGTATCAGGAGTTGCTCTAGATTATCGTTGTACAATGCAATCTATAAAAAATACGAAAATGATACAAAAATAGAATATATATATTATATTTGTGTTTTTATTTTTTATGCCCAAAAATTTGATACTTTTTCTGCAATTTTTTATAATAAAATACAGGGTACGCATAACATCATAATCTATTCTCTAAATTGCTTGTATTACATTAGACAATTTTGTACCATTTTATAAAATACGTGAAATATTAATAATGCATGTAGCTTTTATTTTTAAAGAACACTAGAACATTTCTCTTGATTTCTTAAATTATTCTATCTTAAAATTACGACAAAATTATTTCTTTCTCCATGTATCGTTCTAACTAAAAAATGTTTCAATCAATCTTAATATAATACAAAATAAATTTCTCACAAAAAGACATTTAAAAGCGAAAAATAAATCTTACTTGGACAAGATTGCTGCTTAAGCAAACCATACCACTCGCTATTAAAAAGAAGAAGGATCCCTCAAAATTCTTTATAAAAACTTGGGAAAACCTTTAAAAATGAATAAATATTAACAGCATACTATATCGTTATTGTATATAAATTATATACTAACTCTATTGCCTTACGATGAATGTCTATCGCACAGATTATCTCTTTATAAATTATAGCCGTTTTTTCTTGGTTAACGTTTTGTTGTGCATTAATCATCATTGCCTTTTCAATACGATAACTATAAATAATATTTTTTCTCAATCTATTGTATAGATTTATAGATAGATAAAGTGAACATATTTCACTTATAATATAATATATGTACCTATATATAATATAAAAGCTCATATTTACTTGTACCTGGCAATACTAAACATTCCACAAATATGTTTGAGATATGCTATTAGCATCGTTCCTATCGCTACCACTGCAATTCCCCCTATGCACATGGCTGCATTTGTATGCAATAAAATTAAATAGAAATAATTTTCTTGATCAACAAAATATTCTGTCGCGATTTGAATCGTAAAGTGTGATCGGGAATTATTCATAGGTGTAATCACACCAAGGATATGTGGCCATATTGGCAAGATGATATAAATAGATATACTGAACGCGCCAAACACTAAGAGAAAAAGTAATCGATATATATAAATATATTAAGAATTTATGTAATAAAGAAATTAATTATTTGTTTATATTATGTAGCCTTGTACTGTTAATTTATTGGAGTGTAACAAGCACATAATGTCTTACTCATAAGTGCAGTCGTTTGAAATATCCCTATACGACCGTACTTTTCTATGATTGCAATTTCGTTCTTATTTTCTAGTTGATTACAAGTGTGCTGTAGTTGTTCGAGTGAAAACTTCATCTGTCATATCAATAACAATTTATATTACTTTTGCGTATGTACATTTTTTTTTAAATGTTCAAAGGCATATTTATTGCGGATATTTGACTGGCTGAGATTATAACAAATACTGAACTTACAATATCGGCATTAACCCATAACGAATTATATTTAATCGCCAGGCAAATGAAGAAACATGCGGAAGACAAAACCTTGATAATGAGGTCTATTGTGCATTCTGAAGTCATAAATGTTGTAAGCTGCAAATAACATCTTTATCTCAAAAATTCCATTTAGACGAAACATCACTTTCTTAAATGTAATTAATGATCTCTGAGTTCTATTTTCTTAGCTATTGTTTGTTTCGTAAAAATATTTCAAAAAGTATTTTATAAATATTATATATTTCCTATTATTATGTAATTACAGTTTTCGTCATAACTGTACATAATAATGTCATTATCATCCAACATGATTATGAAAAAATATGATAGATTGCACACTTAATACACGTAATAAGATAATATTTTTATCTTTTTATTTCCTTAATAATTTATGAAGACGCACCTGAAATACAATACAAGTTATAAGAATGCTAAAGAATAAAATAAATTGAATTTCTGCAAACTTTGACTTTTGACAGGGCCATAAACCAATCGCGAGCAAGAGAAGTCGATTCAGCTTAAAATGCTGTGTCTCGAGAGAAATCATCTTTACGATTACATAAATAGATGTGATCGTTCAAAAATAAAGAACTGGTCGCTTATACTCTCCTCTCGACTAGCTTATTTAATAGTTTCAGAACTTTTCCTTTCTCACTTTAATTCTAATATAATTTTTTTTAATGTATCTAAATGCAAAATGGAATAAATTCACAAGATTATAGTACTTGTTATTTAACACCGTTCCCAAGAAAAGTATCGGGCGATTAAATGATCGATTTAATGCTGAAAGTAATTTAACAGATGTTTATATCTCACTGAGAAATATTCACATATAGAGACTTCGATATAGAGATTAAAAGTTGCGCAGCCGTATTCAGTCTTTTTCAGAAACGTGATGTGTCATTCTAGTACGCGCCTTCATAATGAACTTTTGGATTTTTGAAAAAGCTTCAGTTAATCAGTTATGCTGTGAGTTTATTCATGTTGAAACATCAATGTCAATTAATATTAGTCATTGATTTTTATTCCATATTATTTTTATAGAAACTTTCTCTGTGTTTTATACATATATATTTTTTATATATATTATTTTTTGCGGGTGGTATATGATTCTGTCAGTTTTTTTTAGAACGACAGTTAATTTATTGAAAACTTTCTATATTTGAGATAATTATGAGAAATATATGTTACCAAATATCATTAAAATTAGATACAGTATGAGTTAATTGCAGTAGAAGAAGGGTATTAATTACAAGGCAAATTTCTTTTGCGTTTCATTTAATAATAGAATTATTCAAAATTTTATTTCATTTGCAAGAAGAAAATATTTTTTAACGTTTAATTAAAATATAAATAACAGAAAATGTTTATTCTATACGATATTGTCAACTTAACGTATTACAAATTGAAATTCCAAATTTTTATTTAAATAATAATTTTCTTCCATTGCAGAATTGAATTCGCACACTTTACTTAGAATATGTATTGAAACTATTGAAATAGTCTCAATGTTTTTTTTTCTTTCATTTTCATCGCCCTCTCTTTCATTCCTTCGCTCCATATGAAAATTGTATGAAAACTTTCATATGAATTTTATTTTATAGTCATTAATTTTTATTGATTTTTATACTTTTACTTTTGCTTCGTTGAATAGAGAACAGTAAAATAAGATATTGAAGTACTCATCAGCTGCAATAAAAAATATCTTTTGTTTTATATTTTGTAATTAGTTACATTAAAAATATAATAAAACTTTTTTTAATTAAGTAGTTGGAAATAATACGTTTAGATAATCGATTTTTTGAATAAACAAACTACGATATTTTAAAGTAAATAAAGTATTATTACATAATATGATAAAACGAAAATACAATGGTAATTTAATCATTTTCTTTATTCTCCATTTTTTATTTTTTAGCTTCTATTTTTTACAAGGTTGTTAGTATTTTCTAAATGTAATTAATTATTTTAGCATAACTGCTTTTTTACGGTTTATGTGATCTAATGGGTAATTTTAAAATAACAAATATTTCAAAATAATTGTTAATATAATATATTTTAACGATTAAACAATAAATTAAACAATAAATTATAATATATTGTATATATTTCTTACCGTAGCAGCACTTTCCAAAGATGCCACAAAGATTCTACCGAGAATCATGTGAAAAGCTTTAGTACCCTTTTGCAATAAAAACAACATCATTTTCTGTATATGTAACGGAGCTATGTACCACGGAACATTATATCTACAAAATAATAACAAATAGATAATGGTAATAGAATATAAAAATACTTGACAATAACATATATATTTGTTTCACAAATTGTATTAATACTATTTTACTGTAATATTTTTGATAATTTATATTTCTACTACAAAACGAATACTCTTATATGATGATAGATTATAAAATGGTGAAAATAGATCTCTTACACTGTGGCAAATACATATTCATTGTGATCCGTAATTTCCTGCGCTACATAGTTGGATGCGAATAAATACACATAAAGAACAATCAAAATTAAATGAATTAAAATAAGTTGCTTAATATCATCGTTATATGTTGCAGCCTAAAAATTGAAATGATTCGTTATGCATTCACTATCTGCTTCTTACCCATGATCGAATAGATTGTTCTATATTGTTCAAATTGTTCTATTTATATTGCATGATGTCAATAGATTACTTCAATAGCCAGAATATTGAATTATTGATTAGCTTTAATGATAAATTTTTATTTACAAATCAATGTTAGTTTTTTTCACTTAGCTCATGTAATTAGAAGTCATTGTATAGTATCGTAAAAAAGTGTACCTGTCGCAGTTATGCCTTAAGTTTATGAGAAAAAATACTAGAACATTTATATTCATAAATTACTATTTTTAATTTATATACTACGATAAAAACATATTTCGCTATTTTTTTTATTTCTTTGACTTTTTCATAAAATTTTAATATTATGAAATTAGGAAGATTAAATATCAGGAAATTTACCCGAAGAAGATTAAGGCTAAGACAGCTTACGCCGATTACTATCAAGAAAAAAAATGATCCCTCAAAGTTTGATATTAAAAAATCGGTGAACCTTTAAATATGAAAAAAATTATATTATAACATTAGTATTAGTTAAATCTAGTTAAAGTAAATAATAGTTAAATATATACTAACTTAATAAATATTAGTTAAATATATACTAACTCCATAGCTTTGCGATGAATATCTACGGCATAAATTATCTCTTTATGAGACTTGTTTTCACTCTTTAGAATATCTTTTTGTAAAATGTTGATTGCTTGTTCGATACGGTAACTATAAATAATTTCATTTCTATCATAATTCATCTAGTTTCATTTAACATGAGAAACAAAATATCATTTATGATTGTATCAATTCTAGCATTTATTTACTCACCTCGCAATACTAAACATTCCGCAGGTGTGATAAAGATATGTCAGAAGCATCGTTCCTGTCGCTAGCATTGCAACAGACCCTATAACAGAAGCTGCTATTGTATGCAATATGATTAAATGGGAATATTTTTCTTGATCAATAAAGTATTCGGTCACAAGATGTGTTGTAGGATTTAGTAGAGACTTATTATTAGGCAGAATAATATATTGAATGTACGGCCAACTTTGTACAACAACTACAATAACTTCACCAAGTATAGTAAACACTGAGGGAAATTTTATAAAATTAATTATATAAATTAAACATTCAGTCGCCTTCTAATTTTTAAATTTTTGAATTTTTCTCCATTGAGAAAGAATCTTATTTAAAAAAAATATATTTATCATTATGTTTAATCTAATGTTTAATCTAATCTTTTGAATCATATAAAGACTCGACTACCGTTGTCTTACGTATAAGTGTAGTGGTATAATATTTTCCCTTGTTCCCGTATTTTTCTAGAATAGCGATTTCATTTTTATCTTTTAGTTCATTACACACATCTTGAAGCTGCTCTAGCAAACTTCTTATCTGTCAATAATATCGTATGCTATATTTCGCTTCGTAAAATTTTAAAATCATTATACTTAATTAAACTTTTATATTCTTTATTGATTAGGATTGGATCATTTATATTGCTTCTTTTTTAAATTTACACCTTACATTATGATAATAGGAGTAGAAGTCAAATCATTAAAAAAACGAAGGCCAATAAAGAATACTCGAATCAATCTCAGTCCTAATAGATAAAGAATAAGAAAGTTCGAAAATTTTATGTTTAAATATTCTATTTATTACTAATACATATTTGATAACGCTCTTACGATATCGGCGTTAATACAAAACGAATTGTATTTGATTAAAAAACACATAAGAAAAAATGAATTAGAGCAAACTTTGAGTATGAGTTCTGGAGTACATTCTGACGTCAAAAACGTTGTAAACTACAAGAAATAATTTTTTAATAATTAAATTAGTTGCATTAAAAAGGTAACAGTAATTTATCTGATTAGTAATTGCTTAAACTGTAATTTTTCCCTTGCTCTGAATACCATGTATAATAATTTAGTAATAAGAGCAAGTAATTACTATTTTAATGTAATTGTATCATAATAATTTTATTTTAAAGAAATAAATTATTATACAATATAATTACATTGCAATACGATAGAAGTAATTAAAATAACGCTTTTAGATGTTATACATCATAGTATTTGACAACTTATTTTATAATAATAAAATTAAAATTTTGACTTACTTGAAATACAATGGAAGTTATCAGAATGCCCAAAAATAAAATTAAGTGAAATTGAACGATTAACGAACGTTGGTAAGGCCACAAACCAACGAAAAGCAACAGAGTTCGGTTGACATTAAAATATCGAGTTTCAAGACAGATCATCTTTTCATGAATACGCAAATGCGTTTGACAGAAAAGTAGTCAGCGGAAATCCATTTATCACTTCTTTTCTCTTCATTGATCATGACCTTTCTTCTGCTGGCGCAAATTTTTTTCGTAAATGTTCTTATTCAACCTTAATATAATGTAAAGCAATATAAAATAAAGAATTAGATATCCGTAATTTAAGAAATTTTCTTCATAAGAAGTTCATGAATAAACAATCGATTTCGCACTAAAAGCAATTTAACAGATGTTCTTTTCTCACGAAGAAATGTTCGTAGGAGGACTTGTTGTGTACGAAAATCGCGCAGTCGCAATCGCCGCTCTTCGGACTACCACAGTTCCACGTGTTTCATTCTGCTGTGTATGTACAATCGTAAGGTATGTTCGCCTAAGCAATACTAAATATGGCATATCAGCTTCAAATTAGTAACTTATGTTATTGTTAATATTGTATTAGTAAATCGTGTAATTACATTGAAAATAATTTTCCTACATATATACCTATTGTTTATGTACTTTTAAGGGGGTATTCTAGTCTATAGAGAGTAAATTTTAGCGCTATTTTTGCAAATTTCTTTGAGAAATACCTATAAGATTTTTTAAGATCGGGTTTTTTTACCATATTAGTACACTTTTAAAGTTTATTTTAATTTTTTATCAATATTTTATCAATAAATAAAAAAATTACAGTATCAAAGTAACGCATGTAAAATAAAAATGATTGGACGATGACAATAATTCCGACTCTTGTAGGAATCTGAAACAAAAAAAAGATTCTTAATTAGTAAGGCACTGGCTATTGTCCCTACCATTATCGTTATTAAAAAAATAGAAATTCGCAAAATGGTACTATTTGAAAAAGTTCATTTTATCACGTTTTTTTTCACAAACAAATTGCTGTAAAATTAATAAAAATAATTTTTTCAGCTTAATTGAGGTAGGGACGATAGCGACAAATCTACTGAATACGTGTGCAAAGTCCTACCTCAATCGGACAATTAGAATTCGAGATATCGTTGTTATCAGTTTGAAAAACATGGTTTTGAGAAAAACGCGTTTAAAGTTTTTCGTGTCGTTTTCGTATGATTACGTACAAAAAACGTTATTTACATTTAATCGGTAATGCCTGGGCCATACAGTGGGCCTTCCTCGTTCGCATAAAATTTATTTAGACCAAATCTTTCTTCTTTAGAAACCTAACCTGGAATGTTAGAATACAATACTCCCCACTGATTTTGAATGCGAAGAAGGAAGCAGCTGCTCTCTGCGCGCGCTCCGAGACGCCTGCTTATTGGCCTGTATAACTTCGAATTTGGTCAAAATCTTTTGCCCACGTATTTTCCATGTCAAAAGGTACCGAAATATGCCAAAATTGAAAAATCGATTATTTCCAAGTTCTAGACTAGAATATTTCCTTAAGCATGTCTATTCTTAATGCCTACTTCTTAAAATGTTCTAACATTTGCTGCCAAGAAGAATCATACTCAGTTTTAAAGCAATAATAATAAATTATTTGTTTCTGAATACGCGAGATTTAATGTGTGTTAATATGCATTTATATATTAATATACATTAAATGCACAATACATAAAATAGTAAAAACTATTGGAAACAAATCTTGACTGTATTTAAGTCTACGTTCTGTTCCGTTTAATATTCACACCATACATCGTAACATTATTATTAAAACTCTATGTTTAATCTGTTTAGAGATTATACAATGCTACAGATGGGCATACAAGATTATTCATTCACATAATAAATAAATGTAAAGTAAGACATTGACGCACTGGCTAGCTGCAATAAAGAATATCCTCTTAAAGTTTGAAATATATTGCATCGATTAAATTCAAATATAATTTTTACCGTAGCGAAGCCTTCTAAAGATCCCATAAACAAGCCTCCAATAAATATCTGTAAAGTTTTAGTGCCTCTTTGCAATAAGAATAATATTAGCTTCTGTGTATGTAAGGGAGCTATATACCATTGAATGTTGTATCTGTGAAATGACAATTAATAATTTTATAATGATAAAATGATTCATTAATAATTTAAATTAATTCCATCTTATAAATAGTAACGCATACTTATAGTAATGCGTTCTTATGAAATATTTTAATTTCAAATTTATGTGAAAAAATTTTATATTGTATTTTGTATTTATTAATTCCAGCATGCATTGAACAAAATTTAACTTTCGCGTATCACAAGAGAATATTTCTTACACTGAAGTAAATATGTTATTGTTATGATCCATAATTTGCTGCACTATATCGTTGGCGAGGAATGTATATAAGTAATAAATATTCAGAAATAATAAGGACTGAATCAACTTCTGGCCAATATATCCAGATGACATTTCTTGAAAAATCTGAAATGCGAACTGATTATTTAAAAGTTTAAGAATAGAAAATCTAACTTACCCGATAAAGATTGAGGCTCGCGTAAAGTAATCCAGCCAATATTAAAATGAAGAACGATATATTAAATGAGGATATGAAAATTTTGACAATCCTTCAAGAAGGAAAAAATATTAGTAGCTGTATAATATGTATCGCAACATATAGAAATGAACTCAGAGATTAATTTTTTGGCTATTTCCAAGTGCAATTTCTATTTGATACTGACACTTTTTTAAAATGATCTTTTTTATTAAATGTTAATGTTTAAGTTATAATAATATAGCTATAAAAAGTTTTAAATAAAAGTTTTTAAAAAAAGATTACATTTAAATTTATTTAAAATTAATTTATTCAATTATTATCATGAGTAATATTTTAAATTATTTATAACTTAGAAATATCAATGAATTGATATTTTTACTAGAAAAACGTTTGACGACATATTAATCACAGAGCTTGTATCTGAAATGACTTCCAGATATTACGATATATCCTGTATGTGCATACATATATTTGATGAATACCATACTTTAAAGCTCTGCGATGCATATCTACAGCATAAATTATGCCCTTATGAATCAGATTCACATTTCTCGTGCCGCTCATTCGTCTCATATCGATTATCATGATCCGTTCCATACGATAACTGTAAGTAATTGATATGCTATAATTGTATAATAATTTAAATTCGTATAATGTGTGAGTAGTGTCACATTATCATGTGTTAAAATCCTAAGATAGAACCAGTATAGTTTCATATTGATTTAACGTGACATAATAAACATATTTACAACACAAGTTTAAGTAATCATTAATTTTACCATTAATTTTCTTACCTGGCAATTTTTAACATTGCACAGACATGTTGCATATATGTTATTAACATTGTTCCCGTTGCTACCATTGCAAGTATTCCTATGCAGAATGCCAAATCCGCATGCAATATAATTAAATAAAAATATTTTTCTTGGTCGATGAAATACTCTGTGATGATCTGTAGCGATGTATGCGACTGGGACTCATTTGCAGAGAATACAATATCGAAAACGTACGGTAAAAATGGCAAAAGGATAAAAGAAATCATGGTGAAGATAAGAAGTACTAAAAAAAATCAGGCATAAAAATTATTAATTAATGTTTCTAATTCTCCAGTTTAAGAAAGTCAGCTCCAATGATTTTGACAATGAAGGAGGATGACCTCTATAATATACAGAATGACCTTTATAATAGACAGCGAACTTTAAGACTCTTGACACCGATTATGAGAAGATAGAAGGGATTGAGATAAACAAAAATGTCCTCTACCATTTTGCGATATTCACAATAATTATCGAGTTATTAAATAATAAAGTCAGACGAATGATTTAATTGAAACCTACATATTTTATAAATAATAAAAATTGAGAATTTTTTTGTCTTACTCGTAAGTAGTTCAGTATAGCGTTTTGCGATGCTCCAATATTTTTCTATAATGGCAATTTCTCCTTCGTCTCTTAACTCGTCGTAAGTGTGTTGAAGTAATTCTAATAAATATTTTACCTATCATTACAATGATTTTCTATGCTACTTGTTACTTGAAAGTTAATACTGTAATATATTATACCCGTTTATTCATAAACGAAGAATAATAATATAATAATACACTTACAACATCCATATTAAGGTAGAATGAAAAGTATGTTATTACGAAGTTACAAAAGAAAGACGTGACAGAGACAATTTCAATAACTAATTGCAAGTCACATTTAGAAGTCGCAAATGTCGTAAACTATGAAAAATAATTTTACTGAATGATCTGGATTTAAAAAATGACACAGTGTCTTGTCAGCATTTAAAAGGATTTAAATTAGTGATTATACAATATATGTATATTTTTTCTTTTTTTATGCAGAATACTTGAACAAAAAACGTAAACATACTAACATCATAATAATTATATAATTAAGGTATGTTATTTTAATATGTTTTATAATTATATATAAATTTAAATGCCAAATTGCTATCAATAATAATTTATTAGTTATTAATAATTTATTAGTTATTAATAAATTATTATTATTAATAAATAAAAACGTTTTTCATAAAAAATCTACTAAAATATAATGTTTTACCTGAAATACGATAAAGCTTCCTAAAATTCCATAATGCAAAGTCAGTTGCAATTGAACAAGTTTGGATTGTTCATGAGGCCACAATCCAATCGCAAGCAAGAGAATTCGATTGAGACTGAAGTACCGATCCTTGATGTTGGTCATTTCTTCGAGTATTGAAATAAATATGACTGCAAAGAAGTCGGGGACACTCTCAGGCTGTCCCCTCTTTTCAATCGATCGATTGAATATTCCTTCTTCTAGCATTTAAATTTTATTATGAGGCTATAACACTAATTTTAAAGAACATTATTACAATGAAATTCAAACACTTACAATTTTACAATTTTTACTTCGAAGAAGTCTACGATTAAATGATCGATGCGACGCATAAGAAATTTAACAGACGTCTTCTTCCCATCAAAATGAGGAAAAAAGACATTTGAAGAAAATATCTACATGAAAGCAATGCTGGCGTTCTGCTGTTTTCGGTATCGTAACTTTATTTACATATTCACACATTACTATATGATATTTTATATTTGAAAGAGAGTTTATCAATTTGAAATATATTAATATTTTTATCAAGTTCGTATTGTCCTCATCACTAGCAAATAATATTATAACACAAATTGTTTTGTTTTGCATCTTTATATATTTGTCTTTATACATACCATTCACTTATGATCAAAAACATTTTTTTTTAATGATAGGTGCTGGTATACATAAATTAAATTAATATTAATTATTTTAATTTTATATCTGAGAGAAACGCTTATTGATATAAAAATTGTGCGTATAAATAAGAAAAATTAATCAACGATGAAACAATATAAAACTAATACTATATAATTAAACTTATATTTTACATATTTGAAGAATGTGGCATGTAGATACGTTATTTTCATTCATCAAAATTGTTTGCAAAAGCCTAATAAAACAATATTTTGGATTAAATAATTTTTATTTTTCATATTTTGCCTGAGCGAAATTTCTAAACTACATGCTCAAAAGTAAGATTTCTTACTTTTTAAATCATATAAATAATATAATAAATAATATATGTATATTGTTACATTTTAATTAATTATACATATACCATGCTATTGGATTCATTCTCTTTTATTGCGTCGAATATATAACAGCAAAATAAGATACCGAAGCTTTTACCATCTGTAATAAATTATATCATTCAACACATCCATTCTATCTGTCTCAAATAAATTCTGAGACATGATATATTCTGAGACATGATTCTTACCATAGCAAAACATTCAAACGATCCGATAAATAGTCCTTTGATATTCAAATTGAAATTTTTAGTGCTTCTTTGCAATAAAAACAGTATAATTTTTTGTATATATAAGGGCATCACATACCATTGAACGCTGTATCTGCAAAATTATAAAATTGATCGAACAAAATAATTGATAGTTTGAAAAAGAAAGAAATCTGTTTAATAATAGTTAACTAATCATTCTACAAATAAGATGTTCGCCGTTATTTTTAAAATGTAAATATGCAAAAATTGCTTATGTGTGCGCATGTACAATAATATTCTACAATAGAAATCTCTTACGCAGTAATATATACGTAATTAGTATGATCAATAACGTTCTGCCCGGCATAATTGGCTAGGAACATGTATAAAATACAAATTGTTACGAATAGAAAAGGAAGTAATAAATCTTTGATATTATCATGAGATGAACCAATCTGAAAAATCTAAAGTACGATGTTATAAAGAGCTAAAGGAAATATACAGAGAGAAGTGAAATGAATCAATTTTCTGCTTACATTTTATCTATTATTTTTTTACATGATAAGTTACCTCAATATAACAAGAATTAAAACTCACGTAATTGAAGAAAAAAATTTATAAAATTAATTATCAGTATCAATTAATTAAAACTATTAGTAAAAGTATACTATCTCTTGTTAAAGGATTACATTATGGAATATTAAATACCTTTTTAATAGAGATTTAGTTGCGATACTTACTTGGAAGAGATTGAGGCTCAAAGAGATCACTCCGACTACTATTAGACACAAGAACATTGTATCAAATGTAGATATCAACAGTTCAGACAATCTTTAAACATAAATAAATATTATTATATTATTTATTCGTAATTTTTGCATACTAACTTCATAGCTTGCCGATGCATATCTATAGCACAAATTATTCCTTCGAATATGGCTTTTTCATTCTTCAGATAAATCTTTTTTGTGATATTGATCATATTAATTCTCATTGCACGTTCAATACGATAACTATAAAAAATATATTTATCAAATATATGTGTTATATATGTATATATATATATATATATATATACTTATGTTTTTTGTTTTATACATGTATTTTTGCAAGATAAACTTTATTTTCAAAATGTAATAATTCTGTTTAAGGTAATAAACAAAAACTTTTCTATTTGTAATAATAATGTAAATTTTTGTAATTTTCATTTTGTAACCATTTCTATATTTCTATATTTCTTTCATACCTAGAGATTCTAAACATTCCACAAGTAAGTTGAAGATACGCAAGTAACATTGTTCCTGAAGCTATTAGTGTAAATAATCCTATACAAAATGCTGCATTTAAATGTAACAGAATTAAAGAAAAATATCTTTCTTCATTGACAAAGTATGCCGTTGCGAAATGCATTTGACGTGCTTGAGAAACATTTATTGGTAAAACATCAGAAGTACTCAATAAAAATTCAGCAGCAATAGGAGCAAGTACACTGCAAACGCCAAATACTAAAGAATGTTCGAAAGTAACTCGTATAATTTTTTATCGTACAATATCTTAAAATATTGCTGTACATTAATTCTTTATAATATGTCTATGTTATATCTAAAATTTTATATTTCTTTAAATTCTGATGAATTCTGACTCTTCTGACAATTGGCTTCTATTATTTAACTGATAATTTTATACGTTGAAATTTTATTCTTTATATTTGACTTAAATATCCTTATCACAAAAAATCATTATCTGTCAATATTATATTATAATACACAACATATATTTTAATGGAATCAGTGTATCATTCATATGTGTATAGATTATTGTTACTTGGATTAGGATTAATTGGTCTTGTACTGAAATCTTAGTGTATACATATATTAGTAAAAAGAGCTGTAACAGAATGTAAAAATGTAAAAATTTTATCTTACTTAAAAGTGTAATCGTAAAACGTTTTCCTATATAGCCATACTTTTCCATGATAGCGTTTTCATATTCATCTTGTAGTTTATCGTGTATATCCTGAAGTTGCGTCAATAAATTCTTTACCTATTATTACACTTATACTTTTATATTATCTTTATGCATATTTTTTTAAAAAGATCATTAAGTATAAAAATTTGTATAAATATTAATTTAATCAAGTATCATAAATTACTTACAGCTTCCATATAAAAAGCAAATGAGATGTATTTTATTATAATTATAAAATAGAAAAATGTAACAGACAGAATTTTTATAATGAAATCCCAAGTACATTTTGAAGTTAGAAACGCAGTAAACTGCAAACAATATTTTTATTAAAATATTTGTTATATTTAAAATCTGTTTTTTGTAATAATATTTAACAATAACTTTTAAATTACAAACTTGTTTCTTTACATATAAAAATTTTACAAAGAAGGTAATAATAAATATACAGGGTGTCTCATAATTGGCGCGACAACTCTCGTGAGCAGGTAGAGCGGGCGAAACCGAGTCGAAAAGTCCTTTACCATTTTGCAATTGTTACAATAGTTAACGAGATATTAATGATTAAAAATCGTCGTATTAGGCCGGCCCTCCGCCGAATAC
>VBVR01003636.1:0-16879 GCA_011638315.1 Tetramorium parvispinum
ATATATATATATATATCTTTGAAGATTTATTGTAAACTTAAAATTTAATACCTACAATTGTTTTTTATAAAATTTGATTCTATTAAGATAATAAATGTTTTTCGTTTTTTTAAGATTCTTGACACGCTGTGTTCAACTTTTATAACCGTCCAGAATATGATACATCTTGATATAAACTTTTTTGTTTAAAATGATGTGTACAATCACGTCTTCAAATATTAACCATTCCTCCTGAAACATCGTGTATAAACATTTTATCGGAATGACAATATAATCGTGGATGAAAAGTGCTTGAAGAATTAATCAAATTTATCTTACATCTTCTCTGATGGTGACGTAATTTTTTTTAGATATACATATGACATAGTGACATAAACATTTGGATGTCTCGATATTCGGAAAACATGCGTCAGATGCATGATCGGTGCAGTTATTCGCTATGTATTACACAAGTCGAGTATTCCTTCAGTTCAAGTCCTCAAAACTCAGAGCACGTAATAAGCGGTCTCGTCGATTATCGTAATGCTTACTATTGTTACGTTGATATACGTGACAAGCATTGCGATAATTCATTTTACCTCATTACATCTTGTTTGATAAAAAATAGTTTTGATCATCATTACATAAAAAATTAAATCAGCGAAGCGAAATATTCAATCACAAAACCCACTCACTCTCTCCCCCTCTCTCTCGCGCGCGCGCGCTCGCGTTAGATATGCATATACTGAACTTAAACTTGTTTAAAAATGTTTGCTAAAGAGTTACCAAATTATAAATCAACGTGCTACCGAAAATTATCTTAGGTACGAATGTAAAACAAAAATGTTTGTTTTCTAAAATTTTTTTACTTTATTTGTCACTGTTATTAGATATTAATTATAAAGTCTCCTCTTATCTGACACAATTTCAGCTTCAAAAACATAAGTATCTTCTACTTAATTTATGGTGATGCATTTCTTGTTGAATGTATCGCTAATCCGCTTCTCAAAATTTCCCAAAAATGTCGTTTCGATCCGTGGGTATGACTGCAAGAACCGCGAAAGGCATGGAGCGAGTGATGGAAAAGAAAGAAAAAAAATCGTGTCAACTTATCTTTCGCGCTAACCGGTATTTCGCGTTCGATTATACGAACGAATTTTCGATTTTTTAACCGTCACTTGGTGGTAAATTACTTAGAAAATAATGAATGCGCTTTAAAATGTACGAAATATATACGATAGATATATGCGTACGCGAAAGGTACTATTCGCATCAATATCGCGTACTGCAACGCGTACTACAATTGCACAAGACCTGTTGAAGGAAATGAGATTTCAGATGTGTCCTTTTAGGAAATGCAGTTACGTCAGTTGGAAGTAAATTGCAAGAAATACCATTAGAATAACAATCACGTCTTCCGTTGAAAAACTTAATTCTATCGGCAAGTTTTCCACAAGGTTACATTACACAAGCACCGCTCGCGTCTATGATTACCGCTTCATTAATCTATCTACAAGAAGCATAATTGCAACGTTCAAGGAATAAAAAAAAATGAAAAGGATTATGATAAGAATAGAAGAAGAAAACACAAACGGGAACCTTTTCTTCTAACGTAGCATCATTTGTTTTACAAGCAACAATGTACAATGTACAACGGGAAACGCAATTCTTAACAATTCTTACAACTCAATTAATCTGTAGATTAATTTAACGTTTGACTGTAGTAGACAACAAAGTAACAAGTAGCAGATTGTAATCTCACTCGAAGAATCACGACGAAGAATCATTAGTTATTTTCTCGCGTAATATTATTATTAATATATATATGGAAGTACACACAATGGATTTTGCAGCGCGTTTAGGAAACTTACAAGTTAACTTACTCAATGCTAGAAAACACTAGACTCGTCACATATGGCACATAAGAAAGTTGAGAAACTTCAATAATGCTGTACCTGAGAAACGCACACGACACGTTTAATCGTTTTTATATTTAACCTCTTGACTCTTTACTTTGAACTGGCCTAGTTTTATTATTAATATTAATAAGACTACTTACTTCATCAATTACGATCTTTCGAATCGAGCTTTCGTCCTCGCATCAATTTTGTCTAGAGTCTTGCGCTTTACATTACGCACGATAATCATTCCTGCTGCATTATCAAACGGATTAAATATGTTAGTTTGATAAAGATACGAAAATATCAAATTGTTGCACATTAAAGTCCAACATAACAGGTGTATACGACATCTCTCTCCCTCTCTCTATAATTATATAATTTTATCGGCTATAATAATCGGCTACCTCAGGGTATATATGTTTACATACGGTACCTCGTTACATATTGTAATATGTAAATGGAATAATTATAAATTATTTATTCAACACAGACGTTGTGCGGAAAATTAAAAGAGGTAATATATTATCGGTCGGAACGCGCGATTAGACACGAGTCAATCGCAAGGTATCGCACGTAGATGCAGCTTAAAATTTCTAAACGTCTTTGCCTCCTTTTTCTCCTTCTCCAAAGAAGAAGAAGAATCGCCGCCTCTGCGCGATAAAACGAAAGTTTTAGCCACCACGAAAACAACAGTCGGAAACAACAAAGTCGAATCATTATTATAATATAATAATGCGACTGCGGGTCGCATCGAAATCACAAGTTTCTTTAGAGCTCTGAGCTCTCGCTAATTAATTATACTTCCGCGAGACGATGGTAGCCGACCAATCTTGCTTAATGAGGTCAGCACCTTTCTCGCCGATCATAATGACAGGAGCATTCGTGTTGCCGCTGCATATCGTTGGCATGACGGACGCGTCGATAACTCGAAGACCCGCGACACCATAGACCCGCAATCTCGAATCCACGACAGCGGTGGGATCGCTAGGTGGCCCCATCTTGGCAGTGCCCACGGGGTGGTAGATTGTCATTGAGATGTGTCGAATGTGACATTCCCAGTAGGCATCGCTACCGAACTTGAGATGTTTGCATCCCGGCAGCTTGACGCGATGAACTCGCGAGCCAAATTGTTTGAAGACCTTTGCCTCGCTGACTTTGATGGCAAGCTTCGCGCCTTCTACCAGGGTGGCGATATCCATGGGATCGGAGAAGTAATTTGCGTCGATGATTGGATTGTGAAAAGGATTGGAGCTTTTCAAGCGTATAGTGCCGCGTGACTTGGGCCTCAGCAAAAGAGGCATGATGGTCCAGGCGTCTCGGTTGCTGATCGGTCTGTAGACGGTATTGTATACTTGGTCCGTCAGTCCTAAAACTTTCCGGACTTGCACACCCGCGTCGGAATTAATGGAGGCTGGCGCCATGTGAAACTGCACGTCTGGATAGTCGATAGAGTGATTGGCATACTTAGTATTTACAAAGGCGTAACCTTCGACGCCGCCCAGAGTCGTCATGGGGCCTCTGCCGTTAACCACGTAGTGCATCATCATCGGAACCGGCTGAAAACGATCCTGAACTATGGCAACCGGCTTGTCGATCAGGAACGTCAAACCGCCCATGCCTACGTGATCCTGAAGATTGTCGCCAACCCGAAGATCTTTGATGACAGGAATACCAACGTGTTGCAGATGTTCCCTCGGTCCGATCCCCGACAGCATCAAAAGCTGAGGGCTGTTGATGGCACCCGCCGACAATATCACCTCCTTGCGCGCCCTCACTGTCTGCCTGCGACCGTTCCTGACGAATTCAACGCCAGTCGCTCGCATAGTCAACGGATCGATCAGGACTCTCGTCACGTGGCTGTTCATAGCTGTGTGAATGTTGTTACGTAATCGTACCGGCCGCAGGAAGGCCTTCGCGGTGGAGCATCTGCTCCCTCTGCGAATGGTTCCTTGCGATATCATAAAGCCTGTCTGCTTTTCCCCATTTATGTCCCTGTTTTCATATCCAATTTCAACACCCGCTTGAACAAAGGCGACCACCAAGGGCGTCTTCCACGGCGACTCCTGAACCGTTAGGTAGCCGCCGGTCGCGTGATAAGGACTCCTCCGCAAATATGGATTCCGATTGTCTTCCGACTTTTTGAAGTAATAGAGAACTTGGTCGTATCCCCAGCCGGGATTACCCAGCGACTCCCAGTGATCGTAGTCCTGTTTGTTACCGCGCACGTACAGCATGTAGTTGAGAACGCTGGAGCCGCCCAAAACCTTACCGCGAGGCCAATTGCAACGGCCGCCCTTCATAGCCAAGCAAGCCTTACCTGTAGCCTCGATCTTGTACTTCCAATCCAACTTGCTCAACTGTAGATACGCGGACAAAGACGGCACGTCGGTAATCTCGTTTTCGTCTGGACCGGCTTCTAGCAACAGCACGTTCCACTCTGGTATCTCCGACAGTCGACTGGTAATTACCGCTCCAGCTGATCCGCCCCCGACCACGATGAAATCGTAATCAGAGTAGAGAGGATACTTGTCGACAGGTCGACTCTCGGGATCCAACTGATCGTAACGATAGTAAGAGAGACCCGCGATCAACAGTGGCACAAGCCATAAACCTGTACCCATCAAACCGATAGCGCCCTTCAAGGCCGACGTCACCACTATCGCGTTGAGAACCATTCTGACGCGAAAACAATTCCTTATCTTGTCAATTTTTAGTATTTTTAGTTTAGTCCCGTTCTCAATCTCATTGAGTTCTGTATTGCTATGTCCAAAGTAATGGAATTGACTTGTTGTAACCGAGGCTCTCTACCAATTTTCTTTTCAGTCTCACGAACATCGTAGAACACGTCGCCGTTTATATCTTTCATGACGCTTCCATTGATTTCGATGGATCGCTTCCATACTGTCTCGTCCTGTAACAATAATGATAATGATAACGATGATGTTGATAATAAGAGAGAGAGAGAGAGAGAGAGAGAGAGAGATTGTAAAATTAGATAGAAATTGAAATAAGTGAGAAAGCTAGCGTTGAATGTATGATGGCAAATATTATATTATAAAAGCAACGCAGGCTAATGCTTTTCCTAAAATTTGAATTCGACCTTGTGAATTTTTCGTAAATGTAATTGTAAAGATGAAATTCGTTAATCTTAAATTTGTTCAACTACTTGTTAAGTTGCACAACTCGGAAAAGTTTAGAATCACCAACCATTGTTATTTGTACCATTTTATGTATTGGAAGAAATTTGTCGAAAATCTGTTGAGTAATGTAAAACTTAACTCGCGTGTAGCGAGACACGATGTCGAAATAGCAATATGTTTCTGAT
Source organism: Tetramorium parvispinum (assembly GCA_011638315.1). NCBI lineage: Eukaryota > Metazoa > Arthropoda > Insecta > Hymenoptera > Formicidae > Tetramorium > Tetramorium parvispinum. The sequence goes on from VBVR01003636.1 coordinate 5,206, forward strand.
CGCGGAAGGAAGAGTGGTTAACGCGGATATCGCGCGCGACGTGGAACAAGGAAATGCCAAAGTCTTAACGAATTAAAGATGATCGTATCCCATCAAAGCGCGCCAACGTTTAAATTTAAAAATAACCACTTGGATAACCACACAACACAAGCTTCAATCCGCGTGTAAATTGAATGAGTAAACGGTGCACAAAGTGCCTCGTTATACCTTATCTTCCGATCCGCCGGAAGAACGAGATGGTGATCTCATAACGGGAAAGGAGAAAGTGTTTCACCGGCATAAACTTGTGATTCGTTTCTTTTTACGAGACGACTCGTAGAGTTACGTTATGTTACCCCTCTTCTTCCTACTTCTCTCTTTCTCTCACACACACACACACACACACACACACACACACACGCGCGCGCGCGCGCATGGTTTTCCATTGTCCTTTTCTAGTTTTATCACCGATTATTATCATCAGTTCAAAATCTTTTGTTTCATAAAAAATATCTCCGATTTAACATTAATTGGATATAAGTCAAATCTATTAATTCATATCTTAATAATGTAAAAAGATTATTGTGAGAAGCGAAGCGTGAAATCGTAAATATATCTGTGGTCTATCGACATTTGTCGGCAAGAAACAAACGACAGGGATTTCTATTTAAGAGAGAGAGAGAGAGAGAGAGGGAGAGAGATTGCTATTCTCAAATAAATTTCTCCAAATACGTAAAAACACAAGGATCCAAATAAGATTTTGAAAATTCAGGAAGATTACTAGCTTTAGGAGAGGGAGAGAAGGAGAGATTTTTTAAAAATAATTTATAACATTTATAAACGAGATTATATGAAATGTAGCTTATATTCGTACCACGTACCTGCAATCGCTAGGCTGATTCCAATTTCGTAACTTTTACAACTTCCGGTGCGCAATTTCTATGCTTGGTGTATTATTCTCAATTTCTCTCAAAGATCTCCTCTGCCAAAGACTTCCTTATTGGCGCACAATGATGAGAATAAATAGTGCTTTTCGGAGTGCTACACGGGAACATATTATTCGGTGCGCGGGCACTCAGCAATTCAGTGTCTCTGTAATATTTGAAAAATGAGTTTTTTTTCTCAGTTAATTGTCTACTTTATTTTGTTGAAAGAGCAGAGAAAGAATCGGTAAATCGTGTATTAGGAGCTTTTTTACCAAACTCATCGAGCGGCATGAATTGCATCAATTGTGTGGTAAATTTTGTGGACTGTTTTCCAACATGTAGAATACATTAAAGCGATTTTATGGCATTATCGAGTCATTACTAAGAAAATAAGAAAAACAATAAATTGTGAAAGGTACGAGAAAGAGGAGAACACGCCCGGCAGATTTCATGTATTACGTACAGAAAGCGACGCGGAAGCTATCTTTACTTTTCCTGAAATCGCTCATTACATCTCAGATATTGGTTACGGCAGAATTGTTAAAATTTTAACTGATAATGCTGTAAATAATCTCAAATGGTAAATGTATATTTCCGTGCGATATCGATTTGATATTTGAAATAGTTTGTTGATATAATTAGAAAGGAAACGGCGTTTCGCAATATTATGCATTTAAATAATAGCTTAAAAATAATTTTTATTTTATTATTGCTGTTTATATGCTGGCATATATTATTTACGTATATTATGCGTGTTTGTTTTTATGTATTATATGTATAACGATGTATTATATATATCATATGTATATAATAAATATATAATATATTTATTATATTTTTTTACCACAGAATTGATGCCGCCCGATAAGTTTGGTGAAAAAGCTCCATAATACACGATTTACCGATTCTTTCTCTGCTCTCGTATATGTATATATATATATATATAATAGAATCTTTCTTTTTGTTTCAGGTAAATTTAAATTTCTCAACGTGAAACGTCGTCATGCGTATTAGTGAGTATTAGTTTTAATTAGTGCATTACACCGTGCTTTTACATATCCCGTCAAATCACGTCAAATAATTAATTTAAAAATGTATATGCTCACGTTTCGTAAAATGTATTTATATGTATAGTTTTCAAGACGTCAAAAATGAAAAAGCGTAAAGAAAAGTCATCAATTGGTGAAAGTTTGCCGATTGCGACATTATGTTGAGAGAGCAGAAATTTGTGAATTACGCAACAGTCTTCAGCAAGTAATTCGTCCCAAATATTTTTAGTGAAACTGTAGAACAAATACAATCTATATGATCCTGTTGTAGATCAATCACAGGTAAATAATCATTTTTTGCGCGTCCGCGGGATAATCACTTCCGAATGTTACATAAATTTCTTTTTGTCGTGAAAGATGCAGCAGATGAGAAAGTTGATTACGGACAAGAATGAGTAAAAATATACATCATTAATAATAGCGTGAAAATATACGATATATACAACAATAAGTTACAGTGCAATTGTCGAGAATGTAAATCTTCATTTTAAAAAAATGGTAAAAGATGCGAACGAAAAAGCGTAAAATCATCTTGTTTTATTACTTACATCGCTTCAGAGAAAAATTCACTTAAAAACAAATAAAAAATACGTCTAATAGCTAAAGATGTAAAAAAAAACGTATTTTTTTCTAGTAGATAAAACATTGGGGGGGGAAAATGTGTTTTTTCCCATTATCCGTTAATCCATTGAAATATTCGATTTTTTTCTGGTGACATAGCATGATGGCACAAATCACAAAAAGATCATAAGAATCTTGATTTGTTTGAAAAGGGATCGGGGATCGATGTTTCTGTAACGTGAATAGCGCTCGAATTAGTACTGTCTGAAATAGTATCGGAGTCCAGAGTAAGAGAAATTAAAATCTTGATGATAAAGACGAAATAAATTTTGAAAGTATGGAGGATAACGAAGATTGTGATCAAAGAGTATTATTAAAAACAATAAGTACATTTTTTTATTAAAAGTTTATACCTGCAATAAATAATTAAATATTTCTTTTTTTTTTAGATTTTATCTAATTCCATAACCATAATTAATTTTAATGTAAGCTACACTTAAAATTGTGGTTTAACTTTATTATATAAAAAAAATATTGAACCTTTAATAGCCAATATATATATATATATATTTATTTATTTAATATACATTTAAAGAAGAACAAGATTTTGAAAAAATAAAGCGTGCTGTTTGTTTAAATATTTTTTTAATTATTTTATGAAAACTGACTTTTTTCTGTTTACATTTCTACGTCTAGCTGTATTGAGAATTTTTGTGTCTGTTAAAATCTGCTTGCTTGTCGTGATTATTTGAGAAGTTGAAACGTCACTTTTCAACGCGAGCTTTTAACGCTGCGGCAGAATATTACTATTCTAACGTCAATATATTTCTGATAGCTTTCTTATATTATTTCACGAGAAATCGTTTCGAGTAAGTCGAAATAAATAGTGACTTTATATAGACATCAACTATTACAATCTCAGTACTCATACTATCGTACGTCGCGCTTTAGAGATCGTCCTTCACTTTTGGTTTTGATTACTGATGAACGTATTCACGCAAGCGCCAATGCATAATCACATAGACGGTACTATCTTTTAAGTTCAACTTAAGCATTCTATTTTTTTATTACAACGTAGCATTGATCTTTCGATATTTGTGACGATGAACAATTTTTATCTCGGATAGACACGGAGATCGTCGATAATAGTTTAACGTTTTCCTTGTAATTTCGAAACCGGTTAATGATTTTACCGAATTTATCCTGACGTTGTAGTTTACTAAGAATTTATCAAGGGCGCTCTAGTGCGTCATAAAGAATTAATATCGTGCATTATAATATTCCTCTCATCTACCACATTCTCGTATAATTAACTTCATTGAACTTGTTATCATATAGAGCAAGTTTTTATAACAGTCTTTACGTAATATAGTCTCAAAATAGAAACGTTGCACGTTACATACACAATAACACTATCTTTAGCGGGAAATTTGTGCTTGTATTATTTCTTTGCTACGTCAATGTGTTTCTTCCGCGATTAGATGAAGATTGCACCAACACTTTGTCACTGCCCGATAAATGAATAAAAATAATCGTGTGGAACTGTTCGTCGATAATTTTCCACACGTAAAAAAGATTGCGGAACTCGTCAACGACTCTGATGTCGTTGACGGTGATTATCACAAAAATCAATGGTTATTTCCAAAATTCCGTTACCAGAAGAATTCTCTGGATACTGGAAGTTCTTGCCGGGTGACGGGACAACGGTCGAGTGTCCGCTATGAAGTCGGTAATGATAGTCGGAAGAGCGGTACGGTACTGCACCGATATACCTCCATCCATTTCACTCTCACCGTCCTTGTCGGTCTCACTTGTGCCCAGTCTTCTTCTTGTCCTTCCCGAATGCTCCCAACCGCACTCTTGCAGTGAAAGTATTCTCTTCCTGTGGTTACATGCACGCACCCACCTACCTGTCTACTTACCTACCTACCTACCTACCTACCTACCTACCTACCTACCTACCTACCTACCTACCCATCCTAACCATCCTAACCAGCAACAGTGTAGTAACCGAATGACATTCGCAGCATGAACGCTGCTACTTCTTGTACATTTGTGAAAAAATAATATAGTCTCACGAGGATTGACAAAGAGAGCGACCGAGTCTACTTTCGTGTTGAAAAACTGATAAAGCAGAGAAAATATGCATTCCCTCGTGTAGCATATACATAACATTCTGTTATGTTCGTTTATACGTAAAGCTATATGGAATGCGCAGAGTGTAAAATTTCAACGAATCGATCAAAAACATATTGTCACTTATATCATTATCGCTAGTATCGCTTATTGTCTGCATGCAACAATTGCATGCAGACAATGCAAATGTCGCGTTATTGCGATCACACACATAAATTACGCCAATCATGATGTTAAAATCTATTAGTATTTTTGCGAAAATGCATTATTAATAAGTAATTCGATGGATAATGATAATTTAGTGCCGTTCTGTCTTATAGAATATAATGTATCGCGAAATAATCAACTCATTATTATGTTTAATTTTCACACGACAGCAAATCTATTTCTCCTAGTTTGTCTTTCTCGACATATCTCGTCGATGAAGTGAAGCGTCTTTTGAAGGAGGAAGAGGGAGAGCAGGAAATAGAAAAAAACATGCGCGCACAGAGTAAAGTATCGCTAAAAGGAACAGGCATCCAATTGGATAGTATGATAGAAGTTGATAAATAGAATAAAGTTGACAAACAGATATGATCGAATAGAAATAGAGGAGGTAAAAGTAGCAGGTGATTTTTAACAAGTGTCAGACTGGACAAAATCACGTCTCAAGGTAGATTAAATCGGAATGTCACGCGCAAAAAATGAGCAAATTATACTCGATGTACCGAATATACCTCGTATTTCCAAAAGTAGCTTGTATTTCTCACGATACAAATACAATGGTATTTGAATCCGAATCCGAAATTTTTTTTTGTCCAAACACCATGTAATAAGTTTCTCGGGGATACACCATTCTTCTCTCGTCTACACTTTCTTTCATTAGTTTAGTACTTTACGCAAGCTATTTTCACGCATAAAGTTAACAGACTAAAGTCTGATGTAAATACACGACGGCAGGTCGGTTACTTTCACTCTCTTGCTAATCCACCTTTTTTCGTATGCACTGAATAATATTTCGTATATGCGCGAATATTATACATTGGAAAGAAGGATTCGCTTAATGCTTGGCGGATTTATCGATTTAACGGAGACATCGAGAGAGCGGTGTGATTTAAAGAAATGTCAACTACAAATGTCTGCGGATAGTCGGAGAAACGGAAATAACATCGATGCATATAATTTGCCACGGGCACACGTTGCTTCGTTGAATTGCTATATTCGTTCTGTCGGATACGTTAACAGATAAGACGAGGAAGCGGAAATAGAGAGCAAAAACGCGCACGCACGCGTGAGAATATGCGCTTCGCCACGCGCGAGTTTTGGCACGAGATGCAACGTGTTATATAAAATTACATCCGCCCACTTGCGATTCGAAAGTCGTCACGATCTCGTACGTTGGAACTATCGAGTAGTCGAATAATATTTTCGCGCTCGCGCTCTCGCAACCGGAAATGTACACGCGCTACTAATTGTAAGAATAAGCGTTATCAATTGTATCGTTAGAGCAAGTTTAATACCATTTATCCGTCTAAGGTATCCTTATCGATTTCACATCGCGTCAAGAGAAGTTGATCCAAATTGTCTGTCTGTATATGTATATGTATACGATTATACATATACATAGAGGAGGAGTGTTGCATTTGATATACAATAATAAACACAGAATATAATTAGATGATGTTTAATGGAATAAATTAATCAATATTTTTTACATTATTTTACACAGAATGGCACTGCCACTCTAATGTCATAAAAATTTCTAGTTCAATGACTCTGAAACCTCGATGTTTCTGACATTCTAATATGTACACGACATGTATATATTATTCCGGCAATTCTTTCTCTCTCTCTCTCTCTCTCTCTCTCTCTCCCTCCCCCTTCCCCTTCATACAGCCTTCCCTCTATATGTTTATGAATGTCTCATTAATACTTAAAAATGTCTAATTAGAAACTCTTTCAGATCGCACAATCGATATCTTATAAGCATTGATCTTAAATCTTAGGATATTAATTTTTTATAAATGCAACTTTATACATTATATCGGTTACTGACCCCTATTTGGAATATTATTTTTATGCAAAGAGATGAGTCAATGAAGTATGAATATATTGAAGAGATTTTTTCGTCGGATTAGTCACATAAAGACAAGGTGAAACGTACTCGAATCGCGCTCGCAACAAAAGAGATATCTCATAAAAAGTATAGGAATACATTAAGAATGTTATGAGGAGAGAAGAGTTTTATTCTAGGAGGTAGAAAGTGTAGTAGTCTTTCTTGGTACAATTTGAATTTCGGTTATGTCCTAAGATGCGATGAGAGATATACAGAAACACGCGCGCGCATGCACACTTGTTTCTAAATCTATGGAGATATATTTCGCAGATCAGATCCGTCATCTACGTCCGGCATTTCGCTTTTCCTTCATCCGCCAATCTTCCTTGATAATGTCACTGGCTTTCTCGCCGATCATAATGACAGGAGCGTTCGGATTGCCGCTGACAATGGTCGGCATTACAGAAGCATCGGCGACTCTGAGCCCCTTCACCCCGTAAACTCTCAGTCGCGGGTCCACGACGGCCGTGGGATCGCTCCGCGGTCCCATCTTGCAGGTACTCGTCGGATGGTAAATTGTAAAGGTAAAGTGTCGTACGGCACACTCCCAATATTCGTACGTATCGAATGGATATTTGTGGCAGCCCGGCATACGAATCGTGTGAGGTCTCGAGCCGAATCGCTGAAACGCGCTGGTGTTGGAGACCCGCAACGCTAGCCTGATGCCCTCCACGAGAACGTCCATGTCCTCCTTGCGCGTAAAGTAGTTGGGATTGATGTCCGGCTGCACCAAGGGGTTCTTGCTCCTCAGCCTAACCCAACCTGTGCTCTTGGGCCGCAGTAGAAGGGGCAGGATCGACCAGGTCTCGGCGCCGTGCAGCGGCTTGTACATGATGTTGTACACACGATCTCTGAGACCGAGAATCTTCTTTATCTGCTCGCCATCGGAGTTGACGGAACTTGGCGCAAAGTGAAACTGCACGTCCGGATAGTCACCGGATTTGTCGGCGTACTTGGTATTGAGGAAGGCCACTGCCTCGATTCCCGGACTAGTCAGAGGTCCTCGCTCCCTCACAACGTATTCGAACATCACCGAGACACTTTGAAATCGCTCCTTTCTCAGGGTGATGGGCTCGTTGATCAGAAAGGTCAGCCCGCCGAGGCCCACATGATCCTGAAGATTATCCCCGACTCGTAGATCGGATATCACTGGTATACCGAACTCGGTCAAGTGCTCGCTGGGACCGATCCCGGATAGCATGAGCAACTGTGGCGAATTGATCGCACCAGCGGATAAGATGACTTCCCTTCTGCATCTTACGATCCGCTGCTGGCCGTCGCGAAGGAATTCCACGCCCGTTGCCCTTTTCTCAGCATTAAAGAGCACCCTCAGGGCCTGAGCGTGCATCGCTATGTGCAAATTCGGTCTATTCTTCACCGGTCGTAGAAAGGCCTTGGCCGTCGAGCATCGACTGCCACGTCGAATCGTCGCCTGCGTCAACATGAAGCCGGTCTGATTGGACCCGTTTATGTCGCGATTTTCATAGGCCATCTCTTGGCCAGCCTGTAAAAAGGCGATCGCCAGAGGAGACTTCCAAGTTGGCTCCTGCACCGTCAGGTAACCGCCTGCCTCGTGGTAAGGCGTTCTCGCTAAATACGGATTGCGATTGTCTTCAGACTTGAGGAAGTAAGGGAGCACTTGCTCGTAACTCCATCCCGTGTTACCCGCTCGAGCCCAGTTGTCGTAATCGTGCCTACAAGCAAGCAAACTCTGTTCTGTCGTTTCGAGTTGTTTCGAGTCTAGCTGATCGAACTAGCGATCGAAAGTGAACGCAAATGTAGATCGTAGGACATGTGTGTGTGTGTGTGTGTGTACATATACTTGCCTATTGCCACGAACGTAAATCATGGCGTTGAGAACGCTGCTTCCTCCGAGAACTCTGCCACGTGGCCAATTACACCTGTCGCCCGTCATGGCGAGACAATAGGCGGACGTGCTGGGCGGTGAGGTCTGATACTTCCAATCGAACTCTGTGAGTTGATTGTATCCGGTAAGCAGGGGGACGTCCGAGAATTCGTTCTCATCGTCACCAACTTCCAAGAGTAGCACCGTCCAATTAGCTACTTCCGACAATCTGGAGGCTATCACGGCACCCGCGCTGCCACCTCCGACCACTATAAAGTCGTACATTCGTAGCAGCTGAAATCGCATCGCGATTCATATGTAGTGTACATACATAATGTGTAATTGAAAGTTCAAGCGAATACTTGATGGCGAAAGAGAATTTGATTTTCAAGAGAAAATATAACTTTGATTCTCAATCAAGACCGATTACTACATTATTATTCTATCGCGGTATATGCTATCATCAACCTATAATATCCGCCATCAATCGCGATGCACTTGGAAAGATCATTGATTAATCGGAAGCAATTGGAAAGCGTTTAAACTTTTTTTTTTTCCAAGTAATGTACTGTCAACTATATCCCAGTTAAGAGAAAAGGGAGCCTAGCCCATGATACGAGAAACAGCCTCCTCTTCGTTTCACATTTATGTACGTGTGCATATACCGCTGCATTCGCAATTCTAGATCATATAGATCCCTAGATCCGTTTGGTCGGTATTCGATGAATCGCGAGCACTACTTTATCGACTCTATGAAAGATTGTCTCTAATTGTAAGTTTTCTACAAGTTGTACGAATCCAATTCCTCCTTCCTAATTCTCTCTCCGGCTTGCTTTTGTACCTCTCGTGCATCCTGCGGATGCGATTCTGGATCGAGACTATTATATCTGTATACGGTGAGACCGATGGCCAAAAGTGGAATTAAACCGAGCCCAAGAACGGAAGTTGTGCCGATCAAGCTTGTTAACACTGCTGCCATTTCCATTTATATTCCATTCACCGCCAAACATCAATGTCCGAATGCATGTCATCCGAAGATTCTTTCAAGCGTCAACGAAAAAATGTGAGTCGCCTGAAAGTAAATTACTAATTATTTTTACTGATCAAAGATACAAAACATTTATCGATATTTGTAAATGTAAATGCATCACACGATAGCATCGAACGTCATAAATAATGCATCGTTTAAAACAATTACAGAAAAAAATGTACGTTTTGGAAGGCAAATGATAAGAAATCGAAAGGAACAATATTTCTTACAGTGTAACAAAATAAATGAATGTAGAGAGAGAGAGAGAGAGAGAGAGAGAGAGAGAGAGAGAGAAGGGGGTGTAGGGAGATGAGGGATGTTTTAAATATTTCGTTTTATTTTGTGAACGTCAGATGTTTTCATTATAAGCCTATATTATCACAGATTTCACAAACTTAGAAGAAAAAGTCTTACTTGAGAATGGTGTCATCGTTGGTGTGATTTTCACACGCATTCCGTATATTCCTAGCTACTTCTCTCTCTCTCTCTCTCTCACACACACACACACACACACACACACACACACACACACACACACACACACACACACACACACACACACACATACACACACACACAAAGTGACCAACAGTCACGTCAGATAACGTCGTTTCCTTCAGCAAGAATCGAGTTTGTCCGAGCCGGACTTTGTCTGACGTCGCTGGCACACTTTCAAACGCGAATATTGTACGTCACAAAGATATCCCAACAATGATAACATCTATCACGCTCACGTGTTCTGCATCCGTCGCACTCGCGTGCATTTCCGCACGTTGCTTATCCACAATGTGGTAGCTGTGTGTGTGTGTGTGTGTGTCGTTTTATTGGCCTTTATTAGAAAGCCTCTTTCTTCACTTACTACATGTTCTCCGGTAGTGGTCTTTCGATATTTCCAGCCAGAGCCAAATCACATCTCGTTTCTCGTTCATGTTCGGTCGCACGGTGCGAAACGTCCGATACTGCCACCATACCAATTTGCCGAATAAACTTCAACTTCAACTATCGGAACAGAAGAACAAGTGTGTCGTAGAACAGCTCGATGATAAACCGGCAAAATGGCAGCGACAAATGAGACTAGCGCCGGTAAGAACCAGACTGCGGTGCAGTCGGTGAATGTTCGGAGTGAAAACCAGTTCGGCCTCTAGTATATCCTTTCAATGCCAACGTCGCGCGCGTTTACGAAAACGTGAGGCCACGTAGAAACGTTCTCGGCGCATCCAAGTCTTGTCAGGCAGACTAGATTATTTTTGCTTTTGAAATATATATATATATTTTTTTTTTATTTTATACTTATTTCGCACAGAATATAGAATGTAAATGTAGGAATTTCCCCAAATTATTCTTCGTGTCTAGTTTCGCCTCAATAGGAATAATCATTGAGAATATATATATTTTTACAATTCAAAGCGTGATACGATGTACGAAATGTGGTAATAGATTCCTTTAAGTATATTTTTTGTATGGCAAAACGAGCCATTATATTTTCATATACATTTATATTTCCTTGGCAAGGGGAGAACGAGCAGGGAAACTATTGTGCCAAACTGCCAAGCGTTTATTCGAAATGTTATGTAAAATGCGAGGTGTGAAACCAAACCACATAACGTAACATAATGTAACATTTCTCAAAGAAACAAGTATTCTTTCTACGGTATTTCATCGACGCGAAGGTATGGCACGAAACGAATAGATATATTAAAAGAGTAATAAATAATAAGTTTAATTATTTGTGTGGTACATTTAATAATTAATTGATAAATAAAAAAGCGCGAGCAAGAGGCATATTCTCTTTCCGCCGTTCGCGATATGCGATTTCGAACATTATCATATGAGAGAAGAAAAGAGAAGAGGAGAGGAGACGAGACGAGACGAGACGAGACGAGAGGAGAGGATACTCTGGCGGCACGTCGTTTTCTTTTCGAACGCGTGCGACTTTCCTCTCTTTCACGCGTGGTAACGGTGTCGGCATCTTTCTCTTTACTTTCGTGGCCGATGTATGGGGCGACGAGTTTACTCTCTTGTGCACACTTTCTCTCTTCTACGATGTCTACG
>VBVR01003637.1:0-16877 GCA_011638315.1 Tetramorium parvispinum
TTCCTCGCCCGGTTTCCTTGCCCGACATTTTCGTGGATGAACGATCACTGCTTCCCGTAGACAACTTCCCAAGCGTCGCGCACAGCTCCATGCAATGGTTCGAATGCAGACCGTTACAAACACTTCCCGCACGTCAACAAGTTTAAGCGGGAAACGGAAGAACACATGTTCGACCAGTGGCGCCCGCCGCCCGTTTCCGCTCACTAGACCACGTTGCTCTTGGGGTGGGAAAATACTACCTCAAACGCGCGCCGTGTCCGTGTGCACACACGCGATGCGTGCTTGTAGTGGTGGTCTACTACCCCAAGAGCACTGTGGAGCTAGTGAGCGGAAACTGGTACTACCGTGTTCGACATGCGTACTACGGTCCAACGATTTCAGCCAATAATGAATACGCATCTCGAACAATGCATTTTCCATCCCCGATTTAAACTGTAAACCATCGAAACTTTTCGATATTCGAAAAGAATTCTCTATTCTTATTTGTAAAACGCGTTGCCGGATGTTTGAAGAAATTCATTTTTTTGTTGCTTAACTTTTGCAAAACAGGAATTTCTATTGCATAAAATCTATAACAAGAGCTGATGAATATAAAATGATAACTACTCCAATGAAACAGTACGTGAAACCCACGTTATCGACACGTAAGATCCACGTGCAAACGATTTTACCTGACAATAAAATAATGGATTTCGCGTCCTGTTTTATTGGGGTATATTATAGATAATTGCGATAACATTAAACTTATTGTTAGTCATTAAAAAAAGACGTTACATTTCTAATTATATCGATGACGTTTCAATATTATCTACTTGTTATTTTGATCAGTAGTATAACGTAGTCTGTTTTCTATTCAATACTCAGAGAATATTCGCAATCAACACAGAATATTGTAATAATATTCTAATAATATTCTCCAATATTGTAACATTCCAGTTATTCAGATTAAATTAATGTCTATTCACTTCAGATAACATTTCGATTATATTGCAAGACTCTTACAGGACAAGACATGTCCTGTATTACTAAAAAGATACTATTAAAGACTGATAATGTTACGGAAGTTGCCGTGACATGTCAAATAAATTGTTCCCGGAAAAAATGCCAAATAAACCGTTATTTTTTTCAATCTTTGTGTTAATGAATCGCAATTCTCAGGAAAGATTTTTAATTTCACAGTAAAATGCAATGAGTAAATTTTCTTTTTAAATTGGATACGCTAATGTACAGTTTGCAATGCCAGAAACAAGAGTAAAAGATCGGACTCGTTTAATCTTTTGATTGGTTGAAGCTGAAAAATGGTAAATAATACGGTATATTATTCAAAAAAATTTTTTTTCTATGATTTTATACTTCCTACTCTACTTTCTATGATTCTACGCATAATGATATACTCTGGCTAGAATAGAGATATATAAATATTCAAAAATTAAGAATATTATAATATAATAAATAAAGAATACTATAGTATAAAAGTTAAGAAATCAAGGATGCCATATAAAAGTTATTAAAAAACGTAACGTCGAAGGAGCTTCCGAAAATCTAGATTGAGATCCAAATCAACAATGCATCTTTATAGTTTAACAAACAGCGTTTTAATCTCGTGGATGTATTTACACAAAAAATTGCAGTTCGTAGAAAGGCCAGATCATCACGTCGTGAAGAGATTCGATCGAGAGGAGAAAAATAATGCTCAATGCCGACCGCGCGGAGTCGAGAGTTCGCCGAGCTATCGTACATTTATCGTAACTATCTTGTGCGCGTATCCCGATCCGTTAAACATTATTACATCTTACATACTTATGTATACACGCATTCTTTGCTCGCACACGTGCACAGCATTATCCGACGCGCGTGTACTCTGACAGCGTCATGTATCAACCTTCTTGTATGTACAAAAGTTTATTAACAGCATGGCAAGTCGCATATATTTGATATAAAACATATATACATTTTATATCATATAATATCATAATGTCATATATCATAACATATTAATTAAATATATTTGAATAATGCCGAACAATATTGTTTCAAAATCAAATTGTTGATTCAATAAAAAGAAAAAAAGATCGAAATTATGCGCGATTAAAAGATCGATAATCCTTCTGCTTCTCTTATCTTATCTGTAAATTGCGCCGTGTGAAAGCCAGAAAAATGTGCGTATAGGATACATTTTGTATTTTATGTATATAAACAAATGCTAGTTCGACGCACAACTCGTTGTTCATCAATCTTTACACGCTAGAATTTAGTATTTACAAATTCATCACGCAATAACACGCTCTAGGAACATCGCGGAAACACGAGGAGGTCCGAAAGGAAAATGCTGAACTGTTGACAAATCCGAATACGACGCATATATGTCAAGCGATTACGATTATAGTCTAATTTTTTCTTAATTGTACGTAACTGTTAATGAATTTATCGCCTTAACTAACGCAGCCTAGCGACGATTTTACACCTTTGGTAAAAGACAACAAGATAACGCGTGAAAACACAACAGTTACGGATGTACTGCTTGACAAGTCCGAACTGCACGAATTAAAATTAACAAATATGAATGAGTTGATACTCGATAATGGATAAATCATTAATTAAAAATCAGCTTACGTGTCACGATGATCGGAGTGACAGAATTAACAAAAATTCTGTAGAAATACAAACTTATACGTAAAAAAACATTATAAAAAAATTACTTGCTTTACAATATTTTAAAATATGACTAGCGCACGTAAACGTTTACTAAGATCGAAGCTCGTGTAACAGTAATTAATGACTCGAACGTAATTTCATTCGTGTTAAGTACAAGCTCGGGAGAAGCTCTTATATACGCAGAAATCAACGCAATAATTCGGAAATTCGTCGATTTCCTACGACGCGTATATCTAAAAATTTGTCTAAAAATACAGACGAACGAAATCCAACTTACAAAGTCGCCACGATTGTACAAACATTATACAACGCACTATGTACAAATACATCTCTCAAACTCCTAAAAATCATTTCTAGGCCGTTGAGAAGCTGCTATTCACTCTGCATAGCCACACAAAAATATCATCTCTCCACGTTTTCTCAATCTGACACTTCATTATTTATATATGTCACACTTGCTATGGCGTTAAAGAAAGTTTCACCTAAATAAATTAATGAAATTTAAATAAGTGAGAGGGGGCGAGTGTTCTTCGCGATACATACTACAGAATACTATTTTAACACGATCCCTGGCACTTGGTATTCATTGTTGCTAACGCAAGTGCGAGATCTATCTCGTTTTATCGTGTTCGCTATTCTCTCATTCCCTTCTCCTTATTACCTAAAATCTCCCGACTTACGTTACAGTACGGAGAGGATATCGCTTGGTCTCGCTTTGTACTTTAATAAGTAGTAGACAATATACACTTACATTGGTGTTTCTCTTGATAGGAGTCTAAAAATTATTCGTCCCGGGGCTTCGAACGCCTTGAGACGACAGGCGTCACTGGTCCAAATCATCTTTGCATTGTTGAGATCTATATATGCAACGGCATACGAGAAGGAGAGCAAGCGGTCTTCGCGTAGAAAGTTACGTCTAACGCGACCGCATTTCTAGGACCTTAGAGGACCAACAGGGATTCTCTCGTAAGTAGAATAACAATCGTCCTTTACGATATTTTACAACTGATTGGTTTTAAAAATAAATCGTAGACGATATATATTCTCCTGCAGTAGAAGCGTTATACTTAATATATATTAATATATATATTTCTATACAACAAAAAAATTGCGAGCGGCCTTTATTAAATTTTGATCTATCTACTTCTCGCGGTTGGTTCTCTATGGACCGTTGAGATTCTGTATATGTATTGTATTGCGACCATGGCAGAATCAGTCGATAAATTATACGTGCAATCATGAAGAAACGTATCGAACGTATGCAATACTCGTTGCTGCTTCAACAAATTTTTTCTCACAAAACTGATATATACTATATACCGTAAATCGGTTACTGTCTATGAATGCTAAATTATAATGAAAAACACTATATGTTCTAACTCGCTAAAATCCGATTTTACGATATATAGCGAGGAAATTCACAACGCAAGTTTCCCAAGTGTGTTGTATTATAAAAGCGTTGGCAACATATATGCTATAATACTCACTTCAATCTCGTAACAAAACTGTCACATTAAGACAGCAAATTTTGTACGATTGATTAATAAAATGATCACAAGCTTAAAAAGAACGTCAATCCCCAGTGAGAAATGATGATTGAACTGACGTCGAATCAATGTCGACGTGATGCTTTTCGACGCTAAAGTCATCGATATCAATTTGACATCGATTTGATCAGCCACTTCTCACTGGGTCGTCAATACATTTCGCTAACAGAAATAAAGTAACGTTCTTTGAAATTATAGCTTTCGACTTCCACTTCTTTAGGCTCATTTTCATGATGTGGACGGCATTGTACTAAACTGACTGGACATGCTGCAGCAATAACATGGGATAAACGTGTGTGAGGCTCTGTAAAATAAAATATTGGCAAATAAATTCCCTTCATAATGTAAGTTAATGAATACTAGATAAAGATATATATATAATAGAATCTCGTATTTGATTGATTAATATCTCACCTATATTTACAATGCGATTATTTAGAGTTCGCACACCTCATTTGCCGTTGCAACTTTCGATTATTTTGTTTCTTACGCACACCTTTATCGCATTGCATGTCAGTATCACAAATTAATTGCTAAGGTTGTGAACCGCCACCATCGCCACCACCATCCTCAGTCTGATTCGCATCAACCGAGTTGTTTCGCCTGCTATCCGTACTATGACTGAAACATTTAATTTGTCCGCATAGTGTTTTAGCATACATACAATACATAAAATCATATTAATGCAGTAAACGCTTTGCGGTTGAAAAATGAGACTCACTATATGAACTCTATTTGAACGGAAGAGGTGTCGATCTCTGTTGATTTACGAGACTGTTCTTGAACAATTCCAGCAAGTGGTCTTGTTTTTGATGTAAGATCCGATTGACAACTCCCGGCGCGCTTATTCTTCCCGATAATTGTTTCTTTACTATTCGATTCTTGCGTCATCAAACACATTTCTACCATTTCCTTCAGGCAATTCACAAACAATTCGGCACTCTCAGGCGTACAGTTTGACTGTAAACATATTAACAATTGTGTTACGAATAAATAACACTTCTAGTTTTTTAAATCCAAACGGAATATATCAAAAACCAAATTATTAAAGAAATAATCAAATGGTAGAATCCAAAACTTACGTTCGAGTAAGGTCCCGCGAACCTCCAGAGACCGCGGAATCCGCAGCTTTGCAAATAGTGTTGCAAATGATGTTGCTGGTTCGTGTCTTCGCAGGCAATCATGTTGTGTATGATAGTTTGAACGGCATTCAGTATCGCTTGGTCATGACAGGAAGATAATATGCTGTTGATCTTCGCGTCGAGCAAGTTATGTCTATAAGAATATTCGGCAAGTTGCAAAACATTTGAAAATAAATTAGCTTTAGATAATTAGTTTCAGAAAACTTACACGACTGGAAAAACTTTTGGAAAAACTACAGTTGCTTCTGCTAGGTATTCATAAAGAATTCGCGTTTCGTTTTCATTGGTGGAATATTTCACCAGCGTGGCCAGCATGGTCAGCACCAAAGTCTGCGTTGAAAAGTCCGTTAATACTTCCGGGTCGAGTAGGACGTTATTTTCGTTGCTTAGGCTCACTCTAGTGCTACGATCTCTCTGTGTGCAGCGTTAAGAATATGAATATATTAGTTTTCTCGTCAACTCACAATAAGATTAAGAAATTAAAGATTACAGTCGCGAGACGTTTTCATATTCTCATAAATAGTTAAAACCGCGTTTCGAAAAGAGAGGAAGAAAAAAAAAATTATAGTTGAAATAACAAGTACCTGTTGCTCTGCGTTGTCCGCCGATTTGTCTTCCTTTGCGCTCGGCACGCTCAAGGAACGCTGCGATTTAAATAAAAGCCGGCCAGTCTTGTTAGTGACAAGTTGCATGACGTTTTACAAATTCCAGGCAGGCACAGGCAGGCGCGGGTACACACCGAAAGAGTAAACAGAGATGCACGAAGGAATAAAATAATGTTATGCGTAAACAAGTCTACTAGTATCAACTGGGGATCAGATTGAAAAGTATGGCAAACGATAGACAAAACCACCACGCGAAATCAATTTTCGTTCAAATCAACTCGTGCTTGAAAGCTGAGGCTTTGATTCTTTCTCATGTATGTCAAGATATTCACGTAATGATAAAACGTAATTGAAAAGCTCCATACCAAGAGGAAACAAAATTGATACATACCTAAAATATATGGAATATAATTCCAGATAGATACATGAACATATCTAAATGTTTTATATTTTTATAACACACACACCACACACAAACTCTCAAGTAATAGGCGGGTTTAATGAATAGATATTCTTTGGCAAAAGTGAAAGATTTGATCAAACAATTCGTAGAGAGAGAGAGTAAGATAAGCAAAGCGATAGTAGTAGTAATAGAAGCAATATAATTTATTGCGCGAATTACCCATATGAATATTTTATGAAAAAGATAGTTAATATTTTACGAATAAGCTTTGGATAATTTTACTTCGTGCGAGCATTTCTTTCGAATCTTTTAAGATCATGCAGTGCATTGTCCCAAAGTAACTACATGCTCTCTATATGCTCGAGAGTGATTCCTTTTCAACTTGCTAAATAAGTAATTTTGTGTGCGAGAATGGTGCTACATTTCGAGATACTCTACATAAATAATAATTTAAAAAAGATTTTCGGGGACGCAAAAGTTGGTGTTCCTACGATATTTCAAAGGCACAAGTTAACTACGCGCCGCTATAATTATTGCCATAGCTTGTGAAGGAGAAATTTTTGAACAACATATGCGCGCGCTCGTAATTACATCATTTATACCTGCGCAGATTGTTTTTGTTGTTTCGCTTGAGTAAGTGCCGACTGATCCAGTAAATCCCAGGTCTTTTGTCTTCTACTCGTAGGATTAGAAGGCATATCCTGGCAAATGTACATGGTAATCTCATGTATATTGTATTATAACAAATAAAAAAAAAATAATTACCGTATTGCGCGATGGTAGAGTATCAAGAACGTCTGAACTGCCTGATGAATCATGCAGGCTTTTGTCGAGCGAATGTCGAATGTGACATCTGCTGCGAACCTCTTCTGACACAGCCACCAATGCTGCAGAATGAAATCCAGAATAGATTTTTCTCTTTAATCTTAATCTTATTTGAAACCAACGTAAACGTACCAGTCAAATAAGGGACACTTTCGGGCGTTACTTCGAACTTATCCCTTTTGGAAGGTTTAGCTATGATTGCCAACAACATAGTCAATACTCTAATCGTCCTGGTAACTGTAGTCGGCGTAGGATGCCTGTAGCCTTTCAGAAGATGACCGACCAGCGCGAAATGAAAGTTAGACTTAAACGACAAACCCACAGTGTGATCTAATTGTTTAAACTGATATTCCAAAGGTTCACGCGTTGACATCATTACGTATTCTAGTGTCTGGAAAGAATAATGGTAATGATTTATTCTCTATTATTCTGCATATTGAGAGATTAATTAAGATTGGAGAGGAATTTAAGAATGCAGACCTTTTCGTCGAAAGTGCCTTGCGAGTCAAGTGTGTGCAAGTTTTGCTCGAGAAGGGCTAGGCCAGATGCGTATAACGATGCTTCGTCTAACTCGAGAACGGACGTAGCAACCCAGAATAAATACCTGTGTATTGGTGATTCCTTAACAGAAAACGGTAAAATGTACTTGGTACTAAATATTGAACGATTCCCAAAGCCTTAAACGAAAACTTACGGGTCTCAGAAGAGGTTGCAATCGTGTTAAGCACATAACAATAGCCTCCATAAGATTAATATCATTGAAACCTTCGAGCGCCTTCATCAATATCTTCAGTAGTTGCCTCATGTCTTGATCCGTTATACTTTTACTGATACAACCGAAGACGATGAGGGCTCTTGGCTGCAGAGCCGGATTTAAGCAAAAGGCAAAGTTCTTCGCTAACGACGTCCACGTTTTTAACCAATCGCATTTGGAAATGTCCCGCATGCAAGTCTCCATAATCTCCAGAAGAGCGTCGGTTATGACTTCCAAACTGGTTAAATAAAGTCTCTCCTTGTCCTGTGTCCCGTACGCGCTTCTCTCGTTACTAAGCCACTTTTCATTCGCGTGTTTACAGCTGGATTTTGGATGTTTGTAGAAGGCTGTGCCAGCGGCAGATTTCACCTTGTTGATGCCGAACAGAAGATAAAACTTCGGCAACGAGAACTCATCCAGACTCATCCGTAATATCCTATGCGTATCTTCGGAAAACGACGGTGAACTGCATGTGCACAATGAGTGAATACTGTTGATCACCAAACCGTGGGTGGAAGCTCGCATGGTCAAACTGCCGGAACACACGAGCAACGTTACCGTGTGAAAGATGTATGGCAAGTGTTTCCCTACGTCCAGACAGTTGTTAAAGGACAGCATCAGGAGATATCTCGCCAGGATTGCTATGTCGCTCCACATTATATGCTGCTCTAGCTGCGACGTCGGTGACATGCATGTCTTGTCCACTATTCGACATACTTTGTTGATTAGCTTCTTGGCGACCAGTTGCACGTTGCCGGACGCCAGTGCGACTGCAGTATCCGCCATAATTTCAGCCATCGGCGAGCCTAAGCCATATCGCGCGCTACGTTGGAGAAAAATATCAAGAACGACGTCTATGAGTTCCGGCAGCATACCGATCGTACTCCATATCTTGGCCTGTATACTCGGATACATTTCAATCTCCTGAACGGTCAACGTAATCAAATCGTCCAGGATCTCCGTGACTTGCTTCTGCCGTTTACCACCCTCGTCGTGAGGTTTATAAAATCGCACGAGATTGCTGAGCCATGGTGTCATATATTCCAGGCATAAATGCTTCAGCTCGATAGTCGACTCCCTGAAGCCCTGTATGCACTCTTTAAGAAACTCGAGCGTGAGATGCGGATCGTTCGCCGCCAAGGTCTCACTTAAATGCTTAATAAATATGGTGTTATTTGACGGTATGCAAATACCAGACGTTTCCAACAGTTGACCCTCTATCTTCAAGCCAAATGTCGCTGTGAGCGCGCACAGGTGATTGTACGCAGCAGTACGAAGATTAGGGTCCGGACTGCCGAGATTCAATAAGGCCATATTCAAGAGGGTACCGGGCACATCCTTAGGCCTGATTTTCGAGTGAACGGACATAGAGTCCGGCTGCGACAGCACCCAGCGATTCCTAATGTGAATTATATTCTGCACGATGCTGTCGCAATCGTTGTGGGCAAACGTCAGAGGTCCTGCTTCGTTGGAAATGGTCAGCACAAATGAATTGTCGTCCACCAGGCAAACTTCTTCTATTTCGGACGCATAATAGACGTCATTTAAGAGAACGGATTGCGATAATACTTTAGATCTATCCGTATGCGTTATCTGCAACGTCGTTGGTCCGATCTTCACAGACACTCTCATCTCTTTGTGAGACAGTTTCAAGACCCCGGTGAACACTTTTAAGTCCTCGTCCAGGGATAATGTCGCTCCGGGTAATTTCTGTTGCTCGACATCAATCACGTCGTTTAACTTCCCTTGGCCATCGATGAAGACAATCTTTCGATTACTTTTCAAGGGCGCCAGGATGCTATCGTGATATTTTGTGTATTCGCGTACCCAGTTATTACAATTGTAAATGTATACCGCGTGGAGATTTTCATAGGCTGCCTCAGGTAGAACGTAAAACCACTTTTGCAAAAATTCTGTCCGAAACCGATTATCTGAACACGTGTGAGTGAGATCGACGACTACGTCGTATGGAGAGTGGTAGAAGGGTTTTAAAGTTAAAATGATGTGATATATCAGCAGATCGCCGTTTGTTTCGCCAAGTCTGAAATTTAGAGTGTAAACGGTAAATTTTTCGCTATATTTACTCTCTATCTTATATATAAACAATTGGGATAACGCGTGCTAACATTCCCTATTAACGCGAGTGATTAGTAATAATAAAGTTCCGGATTCGATTCCACCCCTCATCCTACATATTAAAGAGGAAGCACAAAAAACTATTTAGGTATGTGCTCCGTATCAACCCTAGTACAATAATAATATTAAATAATTGTACATACTTGAATCGTCGTGAAATGTAATAAAATACTGGATAGCCTTGCTTGCTAGTGCCTGCTTGATAAAAGATATTCATATTCTGGATACTTTTAAACTCCTCTCTTTCATGCATATTATGCTTTATCATAATCTCTTCAAAATTAGTCGACGACATGTCTTTGTTAGCCCATCGTGACATACGAACATAAGTAGTTGAAAAAAGCGAGCTGAAATTCAAACACAGGATCGATTCATGATTCGTATTAATTGGAACTGCGGTAATAACATAGAGTAAGTAGCTCTCAAAAACTTACTGAGAATCCACTGGTTTATGCTCAGGTGGACCAAGATACGCTAATAATGTAGCCATCTTGTCAAATGGTCTCCTTCCAACAGCTTTGTGGTCTCTACTACTACTAAGATAGTCTCCAATCTTTTCCTGATGATTCCATAACAACCTATGCAATGCCAAAACATTGGCATCCGAAACGAATGACATAGGATGGCTCGTTTGATCAACCGTTTCGCAATCCGATGCTATCTGTATGATGAACCGTCGACCGATCTCAAAATGCGTTCGCAAAAAATCGTTAAAAGGCAACATATGTTGCTCCTTGCTGAACTCTACGTGATTTGCAATATTCTGCAATATCTTTGACATAAGCATGAGGCCTCGTTTGACTTCATATGGTATCGGTTTGTTCACGATACCCGTCTCTTGGGGTGAGACGATGGCAGGATTAATGAAACGTAAAAATATCACCGTTCCTACGGCCACAATGTTGCTCTGCGGAGATTGTGGAAATCTCTTGCATAATACTTGATACAGGCAGTGACACATCGAGCGTAGCTGCGGAGGAAACCTGAAAAAAATCTTTTAAGTACGATTCGTGCGTCGTGTGATTTTTTTGCAAGTTATAATAAATGATAACTTACGTATCTGCCGATGATACGATAGCATTGAACACTTTTTGTGTCAATATGATTAAATGTTCACCGTTTTGTTCAATATTCTCGCTAGGATCAATCCTTGCGCTATCTACTTCAAAACTAATTGTTGATTCGTCCAGTAAAGGTTTGATGAGAGGCTCGAGCAAGCCTTGCAAGTAGCTGGTGCCATAAATTTTAAAGCAGAAGGACATGATCTTACTTCCCAGAGTATTACCGCGAAAGAGAGTCTGTATGCAATCAGTTAACTCGACTTCTCGGTAAAGCATATTCCATAATAGAGGAGATAGTAAATGCTTTGCGTCAAACAGTGTCACGAAGACACGCGCCAGCTCGTCCATTTGATTTGTCGTCACTACATTGGCCAATGCCATGGCGATAGGCAATTCACCTTTATCACTGATCATTGTGACAAGTTGAACTAATTGCTCGTATCTGTCCGCTAAGACTGTCTCAGCAAGGGTATCAAACTCCGTTCCCTGCTGAAGGATTTTAGTCAACACTTCCATAAATGCAGCTCGTGTCTGAAGATCTGCGTTATAGCCTAAATCTAAATAGAAAGTTAAAGATTTAGTGATAGAGTCATTAGTTGTTAATAGTTATTATAGATAATTGAAGAATTCTCTGGAAGAAATAAAAAGTGAATAAAATTGAAAGTAAGAAATATATCTTTGGGATTTAATCCGTTCTTCCAGAAAATTCCTGAATTAAAAGTAAATGAATAAATCTTTGCGTACGTATTGAATGCCTCAAGCCACTGTCTATATTCGCACTGAGAAGATTACTCATAGCTTGAATGGTAGTGTTGCGCAAAGTGGCTAGCTTGTTAGTCGTTAGAGTAGGCGATTGCCGAGACCCAACATCCTTGTCCTCCGATGACGATGACGGTTCGTTGCAGTAATTTATTAAATTCATAAAGAGCATGAAATATTTCGAAAATAGTTCAGACTTTGCTTCCATCAATTCAACACGGTCAGAATCTTCAGGCTGAAGAGGAAGTCCGCGCAATAATGCTCCTACTGCCTCCATGCAAGCTTGATCCAAATCTCTATAGAAAATTATAGACAAATTCAAGGACAATAATAACTTTTATTTTTATTTTAATCTTTAATATAAAAATTGGATATATCCATATATAAAGAGAAAATATTTTACCTAGTATAAGTTGTAATATCGTTGGCAGTTGTCGAAGAGAAAGGATGCGTGCACATTACCCATTCGGTCAAATATTCAACTAGTTTGTTGCGAAATTTCAATTCTTGTCTAAATGCCAAATCGTCCCGTCTCTTCATCATAGCTTCAACCAGCTGGCATAATTTGGTTTTGATACAAATTGAATGCACCGTCATATCTAAATGCCTGACGTATCTGACGATCGCCAACATCATGCCTTCAATACTGGTCACTCCGAGGTATTCCGACGGTTGATCCGTCTTTGAGTCCAGAATGTTTTTCATTATAAATATCGTGTGTTCAATGAACTGCGTGTTTAAATCCAATACCACTACGTGTCCACGTGGATCAAAGAATTTCTCGACGAAATTTTTTATCTGATCGAATAATATTGGATATAGAGCCGGACTCATCTCATGCGCGACCAACTCCTTTACATGCTTCTGTATTTGATTGCCAAGTTTCTCGTTGTTGCAAATTAATAATCGTAACAAGCTGAATACAAATTGTGTTACTGGGCAATATTGCGCTTCTTGATTGGAATTTGTTAAACCCGAGACAGAATCCTGTTGTTTTGTCAAGCCCCTTTTATGTTCGGGATTAAAAGGAAATACACCAGATGGTCTACTAGGTGAACGACGTTGTAGGCACACTCCGCCCAAGGCGCAAAGGAACCCTGTCATGTTGGCCCATTCGTTAATTTGTTCTTCCATCTCGTGCTCCGAATTCTGATGGGCTGCTCTCCGTTTTACGTTGCCGCGACAAAACGGCTCCACCTGCACATCCTCAGTCTTGCTTTTAGGATAACTGGCCAATTGCCGCGAAGTCACGTCCCAATTTCTAAATGTTTCTTCCCATGCCTAAAAATACGAATGTAAAATTCGATTTTCAAAAGGACTATGTTTGCTGTTCGCTTGATATTGATTAAATATTAACTGATATTTTATCATGTTTTACACATACTGATAGATTTCACATGTTAGATATAAATATAAAAAGTAAATGTATATTAATATACGTACTGGTTGTATACCATTCACGCAATGTTCTATCTTTCTCAACAAGAATAATATTCTTTTTTGTAATGTAGCACGCCCTGAAATAAAAAGAAACTTCAAACTGCTGCTATCAACAGTTTCGTCATTAAAAAAAAAAGAATAATAAAATTGTGACTCTTACCGTGATTATATTCCTGATAACATAGTCTATTCTCCCCGTGGGCTATTACGATAACAAGATGTTTAATACTACAGACGAATAAGAATTTTAGTAATTAAAATAAAGAAATGAATTCAAAGGTTCACAAGTGAATCTTTGAATCCAAGAAAATATTTCTCTTCCATCTGCTGAGTGTTCTCGTAAAATCTTGTTAGAGAAATAAAACTCACCAGAGATCAATACGGTCGAAGCTTGCGCCAGTTCTAAATACAATTGATAATTCGGAAGCAAACACGTCACCGCTACTTCGTCGCTGCCACAAAGAATTTCAGCTTCTTCGCATAATAGTGCAAAACAAGACATAGATACTAAAACAGCCTCCATGTCTATACTCCATAAATACATCAAGCACACCACCTGGACACGTTAAATTCCGCAAATTAATTAATTAGTCGCAATTTTGTAATGGTTAAAAGTCTATACCTCAAGTTTAATATGCGCTTGTTTACTAATTGCAATATGACTCTCCACATTTCCATAATCTTTATACTGAGAAAGAAAAGCGTTCCTACAACTCAGTATCTCGCGAAGCCATTTAAGTATAGTCGTGTAGTTGAAGATTTGATGTTGAATCAATTTCTGGGAGATCGAAAAAACGACTTGCGAACTGGCGTCCCAGAAAGTATCGAGTGGCGCTTCTGGATTCCACGCTTTAACTTTGTCTGGGTGATGCAGCACTAGCAGAGCATCCATTGCTTCATGGGCAATGTCCGGCATCGTGGACTGATGGACTAATGAGACAAGCCCATTAATCAGCTCTAAAGTGGACCTTTGTATCTCATGGCCAGCTGTGCCGTAACTCTGTAAAATATCAAGTTAATATGGTGGTACTATGGACAAGATACTCAAACTTGGGCATCTTATCCATAGTATCTTATCCATATTTAGTCTATATATATTTTATAATTCTATATTTTAATTGTATAAATATAAAAAAATGTTTTAATTAAACTAAATATACTTAAGTAAATGTTTTATTTATATTTTTCGACATCGCGACGTCCTACTGTTAGCGCTTTATTCATAATTACTTATTCGAACTATTTTTCTAACTTTATTTATAAAGAACATACGTGCAACATTAACATAGGGTCCACGTGAATGAGTCGCACCATCACCAACAACAGATTTTTGGAATTGGCCATGTCCTCTTTAGGCTTAAGGGCAAAGTTGTGAATCATGCGCAGCGGCGTATTCCACATATAGTTTTGCGTCACCTTGTTCAGAGTGTCGGTAAACATGTTCCTGAGGTGTGTCCCATACGAATATACAAGACTGGTCTCCGGCCACCACGGTAATCTCGGTTGTGTGAAGATTCTGAAATATAACATTGAAACCGATCAGACTTGCCAACAGCTTTCGAGATCCTTATGCGATTGCTGCGAGAAGAAAATATTTTCGACACTTGCTTGTATAACGAGCTGACCAGGACGAACTGGTACGTCGACGAGTAATTGACATTCAGGCAAAACTTAAAAACTTCGTTGTTGTGTGGCTTAATACGGAAGGCGCTAACGAAGAAGTCGATCATCAGATCGACGTCCTGTGCGCTGTAATTTTGCCCGCGTGAAAACGGCTTCGAGGGATTGAAGAGAAGGCTCATCAGATCATCCTTCAGTTGCTGCACTAGATTTAGGACAACGTTGTTGCTAGATTCGACGTTGCTGACATACGTGGCCGCCTTGATGAGATTGACGCACGTGACCGCCGCGGCCTCAGACAGTTGGCGACTAGAAGAGCTGCTGCCGTGCATTCTCAGACTACGCTTAACGCTATCGATGAACTGCTTTTTTCTTGAGTATCGTGGCGAATCGGGCGGTCTGGTGTCGGCGTTAACGATCTCCAATACCTTGGGCGAGAGTACCAGCAGCATCATCTGCAACGGCCAGACTGAGGCAGCGCGGCTCTTCTTCTCGACAACGAACGTGTCGAGAATATCGAACAACTCCTCGCAGGCCTTACTCAGGTCCTCGTTAGGCTGCTTCTGCACATCGGCGAACTCGTGCGGATACGTGTCCATCCAGTTCCAGATCGCCTTCTCCAGGGGATTCATAAGCACGAGATACGCCGACTTCTTGCCGACTAGTTGCCGGACTTTCTGTATAGTTTCTGCAGCGATAGCGAGTGAAACGCGCTCGTGAGTGTACAATGCATTAAATCGCGTCGCTTTATGCAATCGCGCCACGTTAATAATCACCGCCTACCGTTCAGAAGTCTGGTCAGTCTGTAGACATCGACATTGATATACTGCATCAGCTCGATGTCGCTGCAGTCCGGATTCTCGTCCCCGCTGTTGGACAATTCCTGAAGCCTGGCCGATATACGATTGAAGACCGCGTTGAAGAAATTCAGGCTTAGAGCGAACAGCACTTTGCTCGCTAGATCCCTTATCATTTTCGTCTGCGGGCTGTCGTAGGGCATGCCTGCGAGAAATTACAGTCATCCTTGAAGATTTTAAATGTTCGACTTTCACCCTGACTCTCGCGTTACGGACGTCGATATTTTAGCAAAAGTTCCCCGCTCTTTCCGCTCACCTATGAACTGGCATATCTCCCGAAGCAGCAGTTTCACATTCGTCGCCTCCTCAAACTTCGTTGTGTCCTTCGGTGTATTCGCCAGGCACTTCTCCAGCGTGTCGAGAACGATAATGATCGACTCCTGTCGGTCCTGATCCTTGAGCTGGAACGGCCGCTGGCTGCTCGTGTTCGGGGTCAGCTCGTTGACCCGCTGCAGCATCTTCGTAAGGCCAGATATAACGAGAGAGAAACGGTACCGGGAGATCTCTATCAGGCATTTCTTGCTCCTCTTCTCGTTCACCCGAGAATGGGGACTCTCGGGACCGGCACGACACGGCAGCTGCAATTAAAAGAGGAGTCTCTCAGAGAAAGATAAATAAAACGTGCCAATGTAAAGCAGACAAGTAAAACGCAACAAAAATATTTAAATCAAGTACAAAGTGTGAGCGGAATGGATTCATCCATTTTCGTCTCCTGCAAGTGCGGTGAGACTATCAGGAGTATCAGGATGCAAGAGGCACACATGAGGGAGGGAGGAGGAGGCATCGAGGGTGAAACGCGACAGTCTTTGAAGTGACGGTGGCGACAAATTGCCTGGACATCGGGAAAACATCCATTTATACGCTCGCGCGACTCAATCGATTCCGGTTTTGTTCCCTTTTGTTCGGTGCACCGGGCAGCGGCAGCGCGATTCAGCTGTGCGTAAAGGGAATGCTACTTTCATTCATGGATAACCCATCCCATTCATCGGGCTCGCATCAAACGTATGGATCGCCGGAGAATTCATTCTCTTTTTCATCGCTGTTTTTATGGGGGATGGGGTTTCATGGGGGGG